>PVKS010001099.1:0-153754 GCA_004027875.1 Aplodontia rufa | reverse complement strand
CTGGGTGGGAAAAAGGGTCCTGGCCAAGGGGGTGTGGCCCAACTGGCTTGCACCCTGTGACTTTTCTTGTTCAGCTTGAACGCTGGACGCAGCTGGAGAAGCCTTTCACCGTTTAAGCACAAAGTGTGCGCAGCTTTTACTAGTCTCCAGCTTAGACTCTACCCTCCAGCCTATCCCTGCCCTTAGCTTAAGCAGAGAACAAGCTGTGCCTTCCGTTACCCCTACTGCCTCAGGGACAATCGGGAACCAGCCCACCCACCTCCACGGGGCCCCCATGTGAGGACGAAGTCAGACATCTCCCTTGAGGAGGCCCTCTGTGTCCAGGAGCTGGAATCACAATAACTCAGGCCTGGAAGTTTCCTGAGATACCACTTAGCCCAACCCTTCTTCTCATTTTACATGACAAAAGCAAACCGGACAAGACAGGTGCTTTGCATATGGCAAGCAATAAAAATAAAATACTTGAAAAAGATTGATAACTGTCAAATGGATAAGTAACTTGCACAGGTTACAAAACTGTCCCCACCCCTGTTCACACCCCACACTACAAAGTCTAATGCTTTTGTTGGCTGTGGGATTGGAGTGTCTAGGCTGTGGCCTGGGAAAGGAAGCAGTTAAATCACCCCCAGGACCCTCTGCCTCGCCCTTGCTGGCCAGCAGGCTTCAGCTGAAGCCTGCTCACTCCACTTGGAGGACTTCGCTGTTTTGTTTTAAACAGGGATTGAATCCAGAGGCACGTTAACCACTAAGCAACATCCCCACCGCCCGATTTTTCTTTTCAGCAGAGAGGGAGAGTAAGAGAGAGAGAGAATCAATTTTATTTTTCCAACACTTAGTTGAGTATGTGGTGCTGGGGTTCAAACCCAGGGCCTTGCACATGCCAGGCAAGAGCTATACCACTGAACCACATCTCCAGTTTTTTTTTCTTTTTGAGACAGGATCTCAGATACTTAGGACCTCACTATATTGCTGAGGCTGGCTTTGAACTTACAATCCTCCTGCCTGAGCCTCCAGATTCACTGAGATCACAGGCGTGCGCCACTGCGCCCAGCTTAGGTTTTCAATTGGATTAATTCTCAGCCTTCACCAGTCACATGAAAAACTAAATTAAAAAGTTGATTCTCTCTCTCTCACTGTCCCTCTCTCCTTAAAAAAATTTTTTTTTGTCAAAGGAGTACTGTATACTAGTGAAAATCATTTGAGAATGATGGGGAAATGAAGTTATTTGCGGACAAATAGAAGCTAAATGAATTTACCAACAGGTCTTCAGTGAAGGAAATTCTAAAGGAAGTCTTCAGAACCAAGATGAGCAATGAAAGCAAATAACACCAGTGAGCTCAAGAAGCAACAAGCAGACCATGTAACCATAACTCATTTGAAACCAAAATACTGGATTAAAAAATCCACAAAATTGAACTATGTGATATAGCAAAAAAATCCACAAAATTGAACTATGTGATTATAGCAAAAGCATCCTAAAATTTTTGTATTTTAGACAACATGGGAGAAGGATAGAAAAATTGCAGAACTTCAGAAATTAAGTATATGTGTTAGAATTTTAGGGAAACCTATTAGCAAGTAGCCCAAAGAGCTAAGGAAGAAAAATACAACTTATAATTTTAAAAATGATAGAGAAAGGAAATGGAGTTTCCAAAAGGCAGGGTAAATAAAGTATAAAATAAGATTGAGGGAAATAGATTTTAGGTATCAACAATTACAATAAAAAAACTAAACTTGCTTGTTGAAAGACAGAGTTGTCATATTAAATTTTAAGAACAGCCTTAAGCTGTTTACAAGAAACATATGTAAACATAAAGATTCATAATTAAAAGAAACTGGGAGAAACAGCAGGCAAATATTTACCAAAAGAAAACCATAGCGCGTTCTCAGTCGGGGAGACGGCTAAGGCTGTAAACCTGCTTCCCAATGAAGACAGACACATCTCTGGCATTTTACTTCCAGCAGGGAAGTAAAATAATTTGGGAGGGACAGAGGTACTGAAAACAGAGTGATGCCACGGGGCTGTCAGGAAGGATGGTGGGGCCACCTCCATCATGGACCCAGAGCAGAAGCACAAGGCGGAAGGTGAGCCGCCTGGCAGGAGGAGCTCAGGCAAGCCCTGAATGGCTGGGAGGAAGCCGAGTGTGAGCTTCTCCTGGGAAGGAGTCATGCGCCTGCTTGAACGAAGTCCGGGCTCTGCTGTGATCCCATTCATTGCTCCTGCTTTTGTTGACTGCGCTTTTGGGGTCAAGACAGGGAGAGCATAGCTGAGGCCAACGTCATGACGCTTTCGCCTACTAGTTTTCTCTTCTAGTTTCAGGTCTAACTTTTAAGTCTTTAAATGATTCTATGTGGTATACAAAAAGGCTCCAACTTCATTTTTTGGTGTGTAAAATGCTCCTGAAGAGCAAAGGAAACAGCAGTGAAAAGGTAATCTATGTCTTGGAAGAAAGTATTTGCAAACTACACATCTGACAAAGGATTAACATCCCAAATATAGAAGGAGTTCCGTCAACATGATAGAAAAAAAGGCAAATAATCCTATTTAAAAACAAAGGCTGGGTGTGGTGGTGCACACCTGTAATCCCAGTGACTCAGGAGGCTGAGGCAGGAGGATCACAGTTCAAAACCAGCCTCAGCAATTTAGTGAGGCTTAGGGAGCCCCTGTCTCAAAATAAAAAATAAAAAGGGCTAGGGATTGACTCAGTGGTTAAGCAACCCTGGGTTCAATCCCCAACACTAAAAGAAAAAGAGAAAGCAGTATGGAGGTTGCCCAAAAAATTATAACAGAACTTCCACATGATCCCCCAACTCCACTTAAAGATATTTATCCAAAAGAATTGAAATCAGGATCCTGTATTCAATGCAGCACTGTTCCCAACAGTCAAGATATGAAAGCACCTGAGGGCTCACTGTGGATGCAGATTCTGCGGCCAAAGTAGCCCATTTCTAGTGTTTGCAGCTGTTCCCAGTTCTAACTGGGAATTTGGGCTGGCTTCAGGTTTCTGCAGCTGAAATAGTGCTAGCAGCTCCCCAGCTAAGAGGTGGGTTCCTTGAGTTGCGCATTGCAGCTCTTGGTGTAGAAATTCACCCTGGGAACTCAGCACCAATCTTCTGGGTTCTTGTCTCATGAATTTGAAGAATAAAATCCACGGACAGCCACGGAAGGAGGAGTAAAAGGAGTAGGATTTATTTAAGGAAGGAGAACAGAGACTCCTCAAGGTGGAAGGGCACCTAGAAGCAGGACACCATCTGATGTACGTTAGGTCAAGGGTTATATTGGTTTTGGGTATGAGCATAATTAACATTCATGCAAAGCAGCCATTGAGAAATGCACCAACATCTTTGGTTGAAATCTATGTAATACAAGCATTGAAACTGAGCACCAAAACCATTGGTAAATATCTATGCAAAACAGGTAGCAATTCTTTCCAAGTTCCCATCTGTGTCCACCCCCTCTTCTTAATTTTCCCCCCTCTGGGACAAAGGCATTGCACCCACAGGTGAGCCTCATGGTCATTTGCATTGAAGGACTGAGCACACCTGTTAATGGCTCTCAGTGGGGCAGCTTGTAGGTGTGGTTGAATGGGCCCCGTGGTTTTGACTACCTAGCCATTTTACTGATGGATGTGGAAAATCACCAGAAGCCACTTGATCAGGCAGCAAACCCCTTACTCACCATTTCCACATCTACAGACTCAGGCCCTCATCAGAGAGGCCTGAAAAACCTAGTTTAGCCAGAAAAATTCCTTCTGTGACCACCCCCACCAATTCAGCCCACCTAGCCGAAAGCCAAGCGGCCATTGTCCACCTGGAAAGTGCATCCCTGCAACTTGCAATAAATCTCCTCAATCTGTCGAGGTCTGGTTCCTTTCTGCACCTCGTACCCTCTTTTCCTTTCATTTGCTCTTCTAAACTGTCTCAAGAAGTGAGACCCAAGGCTTTGACAGCTAAGATCTGTGTAGATGGGTGTAATAACTGAGAAAAAGCACATAGGCCATGCTGCAGGCAGCGTGAGATAAACGAGGTTTCCGTAGGGACACAGATGATGCCAGAAGGAGAAAGAATCCTCACGGGAGACCAACTGCAGCTGCAAAGATTACTAAGGCTCTCTCCTGAGATCACCCCGTTCCACGCTGGGCACAGTTCCTCGATACAGACCTCCTTTGTGACAGCAAACCAAAGCGCCCACAGCACACTCCTGGGGCCACCGTGGGCTTCAGCAGCACCAGCGGTGCTGGCCAGTGCTGGTCCCACGGAACGCCTATGCTTGACACAGAACCAGGTGGTTCAGCTTCCTCAGGGTCCTGTGGGGACACGGAGGGTGCTGAAACGTACAGACAGTGCGGCCCCAAAGGAGCAGGCAGGGTTCCTCCCTGTCCAGCCAGCAGAGGAGTCTGTGTGTCACCCTGCACCGGCTGCCAACACTACGTTTCAACATTCTGAGTGGCAGTGAGGGCAAGTAGCCCCTCGTTCAGGCCTCCTGCTAAGTGCCTCCTCTGCGCCACCGTGTTTGCCACCTTTCCACGGTCACTAAGTGACTTCTGCCCTCATACGGAACGCAAGAGGCAGCCCACTCCAGCATACCCGGTCCCAGCAGAGTTCACAGACACTGAGTGCAAACACACACTCGCTCCCCACAGGAGCAGGGCTCATAATTCAAACACATGATTGGAGTGGAGAATTCTGGAGCAGTAGCCCCAGGGATGGTGGATGTGTCGGGTCTCCTGAGGACCCTAGTGATTGACAGGTTCCTCTTCGGGTGGTAGAATCAACATAACTTAGGAGGCAGCTTCCCAGTAATCAAAACAAGATTAATGCTGGCAAACTAATAAGCCAGGAATTATGAACTTCCCATCAGCAAACAAAATATTTTTCCACCCAATTTGATTTCACAGCCCCAAAGCAAATTCTTGTATCCGCTCTCCTTGCTTCCAATATCACTTCCTCCTCAACATCACTGTAGATGTTTTCCCTGATCAAGGCCAGCCTGCCGCCTCTGGCAATGATCCAGTGTTGTGGATGTCGGGTTCATGTCCCCTCAGAGTCAAAGAATGAGACCGAGGGACACCAGGGCAAGCATAGTAGACTATTTTATAGAAAGTAAAGCACAGGGAAAAGAGAAGACTTCCTGCAGAATGGGAGAAGGGCACAGAGCCCTTGAGGCAGTGAGGTTGGCCCTTTTTATATGATGTTCTCTCCTCAATTGGTCACTGCTTCCCTGCCCCTGTACCTAGGACACAGGTGCAGGGAATTCTGGTCCGCCTTGGGTTTGCACCTCAGGCATCAAAAGAAAGAATGTGGCTGCTTGCTGAAAAGCGAGAGTTTGCATTTCAAGCCACCTTGCTTGAAAGCACCAACATCATTGGTTGAACTCTATGTAAAACAGGCATTGAAACTGAGCACCAAAACCATTGGTTAATATCTATGTAAAACAGGTAGCAACTCTTCCCTAGCTCCCATCTGTGTCCACCCCCACTTCTTAGTTTTCCTGCCTCTGGGACAAAGGAGTTGCTCCCACAGGTGAGCCTCATGGTCTTTGTCTCTTTGCTAAGTGTCCATGTAGGACCTGCAAGGTGTTTAAAACCAACTTGATCAAAACTGATCTCGACTATTGCTGCAAGTCAGCTGAGATTTGCCGGGGTCACTCTTGGGGAATTTCTGAAAAGCCTCTGGGCTCTTCTATCAGTTGTGTCATCTGCGAGGATAGATCAGGGTCTTGCTGACCACATGTGGCTTCCCTTGGAAGCATCTGGGGCATTGTCCATGAATAATCATTCTCTGCAGAATGTCCACTGGTCAGCTTTCTGTTCTCTAGGGTCACTTGTTACCCTTGATCAGGAGGTCATGTTACCCAGAGTTGCCAAGCCTGTAGAGAAGTCCCATTGTCCCCTGAGTTTTGCTGACCAAACAGGGCAAGAACCAAAAAATTGACTATTTTCCTTAACCCTTTAACTGTCTTAACTTTGGTCTCCTTGATTTGGTGTTAAACATCCAGCGGGCCAGTTTCATCAGTCTTTAAGTGGAAATACTATGGTACAGTTTTATAGTTACCCCTTTTATTTAAGATCAATAGCAGTGCTTGAAATTAGTAGTATATGTTATCTGTCCTGTCGGTGATGGCGTGTCGTAACTCAGGTTTTTCTGTTAGAAGCAGTACTTCTGCAAAACACTAATAAGCAACAGTTTTAAAGATTTGCAAGGAAAATACAAGGAATTAACAAGAGTAACCATAAAATGAGAGGCTGAGTCTCAGCTCAGGCAAGGTAGAGCTCTTGACAAAAGTGTTTTATTTTTGAAACTTATTTTGCCTCTTTAAAGTATTTTACAACGTTTTCATATATTTCTGGTGTCTATCTGAATATACATTTAGGAAACAGTGTTAGTGACTAGAAAAACAGTCAAAGCAAACAGAAAGAAGTCAGGCTTTTAAATGGTAGTGTGCCCTTGTATGTCAGAAACAATATATAGAGAGCACTTAGTGGTTACCTTGCCTATAAACGTATGTAACTTACATCAGATTTAGACAATGCTTGAACACTTTTTGACCATAAGAGAAAGCTTAGTTTTAACCGATTGTGCCAAATACATCCAACTTAGTAACAAACAAGCTTCTGAGATTTACTTAAGTACACACTCATCCAGGAGCATTTCTTTCATTCTAATTTCCCAAAGGTTATTTCCATGCCTATAAACTTTTATATCTCTTTCCTATTTGTTGACCCTTAAATCTGCATTCTGATACAATCCTTATGAAACTTCCAATGTTCCCAAATACCTTTTTTTTTAAGTGAAATACTTTGGTTCATATTATTTAAGTCAAAACAGTAGATAAATATGAAATGAAATTGCTAAGAGAAACAGTATTAGTGATCAAAACTGATTTATAAATGCAACCCATCAATGATAAAGCCTCTATGCATTTAAAACAAATGTAAGGGGCTGGGGTGGTGGCTCAGTGGTTACAGCACTTGCCTGGCATGCGCAAGTATGCCAGTTCAATCCACAGCACCACGTACGCAACGAAGTCTAGGAGAAACAAAAGCCACATGAAAAACTAAAGAAAACTCTCTCTCACTGTCCTCTCTTCACCAAAAAAAGAAAAACAGGTTTTACACGAACAATGTCTACAAGACAGCACTTGGTTAACTGGCCTGCCTTAAACTATGTAACAGACAAAAGCTTGAAAATTTAGTTATCAGATGTATCTTTAGTCATACATGTCCAGAATGCCAACAATGATATCTTGAAAGAACAGTTGCTTAACCAGTTTTAGAATTATCATTTGAGACTTTAAAAGATACAAACCCTAGATTTAGTTTCCCTAATTACACTTAACAGACACGAGAATCACCTTGATAAGCATTCCAATGTTTTAAGAAACCTTGTTAAAGAATTACTTTGCCCTATCAGTATCTCTTTCCCAGTTGCTGATCCTTCCCTAGATTTCCCAGTTGCTGATTTTTCCTAAATTTACATTCAGAAATAATATTTACAAAATTTCCAAATTTCCCAATTGCTCTTAAGGTGAAATGCTTTGTTTCATATTAAAGTCAAAACAGTTGCAGCTTTTGAATTCCTTGTATACCTGTTACACCTGTTAGAATTTTATACCTGTTAGAATTACACCTGCTAGAATTTTAATTTAAAAATTTTGCTTTTAGTGAAGATCCAGAAATAAAACCTTAAATTCTTCCATTTATCAACAGATTATTTAATAGGCCCAAAAATGGATTGCCCTATAGAATCCAAGAAACCAAAAGCACCTTGTTTGGTTGATTCAAGGTGGCTGAGGGCAGGGCACGAGGCAGCCCATGCCCACAGGTGGCTGGGTTGGGGCAGGGCATCAGGCAGCCCTCAGTGCAAAAGAACAACCAATCAGACACTGGCAGACAAGCCCCAACGGCGTCTCACAATCACCTGATGATTGATGGAATACCCAGACAATTCCTGAAGGACAAGACCCTTAGACTTTCTCTGCCCACCCCAGACAATAAAGTCACTGCCCAGCAGGGAATGTGAGACACTTCCCCTGCCCCCTCTCTCTATGGCAGTGCAGATGAATCTGGCCCAGGAGCCACCAATCCCAGCTCGGCTGCTTTTAGGCCTGACTCCTTTCCCAACATCTGCACCTGAACATTTTGTGCCAAAACACCTGTTTTTCCTGATTTTTTACACACCTGAACTCATAGCAACAATAATCAAATGTCTATTAGCAAGCATGCATAAAGATTAATCCCATTTGTTATCAGACAAGTGTAGATAATCAGCAAACTGTTTTTCCCTGTTGAACAATTCTAGAAGCAATGAATGTTACACTTAACATTTATAGAAACCAATATTCTATTGATTGACCACCTAGAAAAACGTGGGTCAGTAATTTCAAAGAGATCTTTACTCTTTTTTAACCAATTTAAATTGAGCCTCTTTAAATGTTTGAGTCACATGAACAGAAAGTTATTAGGATCCATTTTTTAAAATTTAGTTTATGAGCACTCATTTAAGCCAATTTGGTACCATGTTCACACAATGTATAACACACATGTAAACAATACAGGTGTGCACACATACAAAAACCAACAGGAAAGATATTTTAGCCTCTCTGAATAACTGACCTTTGAAAAGACAGCAGTAAAAAAACCAGGATTAAACTCTAGTTAGATAAAACTGACTGAAAAATATATTTGGGTACACAAAATGATAGGTGAATCACCAATAAAATTGAGCTCAAAAAATAAAGCTTTCCCACAGAAATGAAACGGCCGTCTTTGCTCCAGTAAAGAGAATGCAAACATCCCTAGACCACAGTGCACCTTAGGATCAGATTAGTTTTCCCAGACATTGAAAGAATGTGGTAGCCTGTGAAATTTTCAGGAAAGCTTTTTTAGAAAAGAAAACTCAGACATAAGTACTTTCCATTTCCCTTCCTTGTGTCCACCTGAAGAGAAAGAAAACTGCAAGAATTAAGTGTGTGATATTTTTGGGCCTTCCAAGTCAGCTTCCTGAAGCTGAGTCCCTGATGCAAAAGTACAGACCTCAGTAAAAGAATGCAGCCCTCTTAAGCATCACGCCAGGCTTGGAACAGTCCCTCATGCAAGTCTAGCTGTAAGATGGGGTTAGAGTTGGTCATTTTGAGCCAAGATTGAGTACAGAAAATATGCAGCATTTCTCCTCAGGGTCTGAGCTTCAAAGGAATCCCAGGTTGAATGCCTGTGTCAGATAGTGTTGCCCATCTGAAAGACAAGGGGGAAGAAGGCGTCCCTGGCATCCCCCCATTGTCTCAGATCAAGGCGTCCTTGATCACCTGTGACCCTCAAAGTAGTTGGCGACCACCCCTTGAGGTCGGACTAGGACTGTGAGTCAGTCGCATGAGTCGCCCCTTACCCGCGCATGCCTCAACCTCCCCTCCCTCAAAGTTTCCTTTCTCCTGTGATCCTCAAAACATTACCAACCATGTATTGAGGTCTGACTAGGCTTTAGGCAGGTTGGATTTCGCCGCTCCTTACCAATGCATGACTCTAAAATCCCTTCTGTGTTGTTTCCCTCTTAAAGGGAAAACCCTGATTTCCCTGTGTCGAATTTACTCTCATGTATAGAAGCACTGGCACCCAGGTCGAGCATCTCGGAGGACAGCAGCTTTCTTAGCTATAGTTCTAAGGGAGAGACAAGTTCCTAAGAACCATGCGCCCTGGACAAGTTAAGTCTTTCCTGATGAGTGATATTTGCCATGTTACTCAACTAGGGTTAAAGTCCTTTCCTAGTTGTTTCATAAAGGAATCATATTTATAGAGCCAAGAGTGATGGCCCCACTGTAACAAACCCAAAATCCGACACCATTAACCTAGTAGGTGGG
Source organism: Aplodontia rufa (assembly GCA_004027875.1). Classification (NCBI taxonomy): domain Eukaryota; kingdom Metazoa; phylum Chordata; class Mammalia; order Rodentia; family Aplodontiidae; genus Aplodontia; species Aplodontia rufa. The sequence continues at coordinate 143,901 of PVKS010001099.1, read as the reverse complement.
GGGGGAAACCCGACAAAATGTCTTGCAGCAATTACAATGAGAGGTCGGTTCCAGGTGGGGGGGGGGTCATCAGGCAGCCCAGGTGAAAGGAACAACCAATCAGACGCTGGCAGACGAGCCCCACTGGCGGCTCGTCCAATCACGATGATTGATGGAGTCAACAGCCAATCCCCAAAGGAGAAGGCCTCCAAATTTTCTCCGCCCACCCCAGACTATAAAGTCGCTGCGCAGCCAGTACCGCGTACTGCTCGTCACTTCCCTTGCTCGCCCGCACTCCGTTAGGCCGGTGAATCTGGCTCAAGAGCTGCTGATCCCGATAAAAAGTTTACTGCTCAGTCGCTTTTTGGGTCTTGGGTCTGACCCCCTTTTCTTGAACACCCATGCCTGATTTTACACACACATTCTTATTTTTACAAGGGTTTTTTCATTCTGATTTTTACAAGGGTTTTTCCTAGGGAAACTGGCAGAGTTAGAAATCTAGAAACCCGTTCTTCCTAGGAGAATAAGAATATTTTTCCTAGTCCAACAAAGCGTAAGCTGGCAAAACCGAGGGTCAGTGGAATAGAACTTGAGATTGAGCTTTCTACCAAGCAGATAAAAGGCAGTGATTAAGGAGATCAAAGTGGAGGCGAACTCGCTCACGCACTGGTAGATTAGTGGACAAGACTGCCTCGGAGGCATCTGTTTGTAGGCTGAGGAGCAGTTCGAGTGAGCTCTGCCTCTACCATCGGGCGAAAAAATTAAAATGCAGACGGAATTTCCATGTGGGATCCATCGGCTTTTGGCCATCTCCAGAGACCCTGTGTTCACGCTGGGGAGTGGCTGCAGCCAGAGAACTAGGGTGCTTCTAAGAGAAGCCTGTTTCTCGATCAAATGGATCTGTGTTGGGCTGGAGCGGTGGTTCAGTGGTCTTGGCGCTTGCCTGGCAAGCATGAGGACCCGGGTTCAAACCCCAGCACCACGTACACAACTGAGTGTTGGAGCAACTAAGGCCATGTGAAAAACTAAAGTTGTTTCTATCTGTCTCTCTCACTGTCCCTCTCTCTTTAAAAAAAAAAAGTGAAAGGAAACTGAAGATCAAATAAACGTTCTCTCTGCCAAGGCAGGGAGGGCCTGAGAAGTCTCGCTCCAGCAAGGTCTTTCCCCTGGGTCTTAAGTTGGGCAGCCTGCTAGTGGCTTTTATTTGGCTGGCAGGGTCCCGGTACTTCTGAAAAAGATAAGGTATACAAAATGGAGTATAGGACTCCTGAAAGAAAAGTGATAGTGATTGTCCGTTTTACTCACCATTCCAAAGTATTCCCAGTCGGGGAACCAAAATGAAGTGGGGTTTTTGAGATGAGGTCAGATTCTCTGCTCCCGCTGGCAAATGGAGTCTGGGCCGACTACAGATTCCAACAGCCAAAATAGCCTTCTACTGTTTGCAGCTGTTCCCAGTTAAAACTGGGAATTTGGGCTGGCTGCAGGTGTTAGCAGCTCTCTAGCTAACAACCGGGTGTTGCAGCTCTTGGTGTGGAAATTCTCCCGGGGAATTCAGCGCCAATCTTCTGGGTTCTTGTCTCACAAATTTGAAGGATAAAATCCACAGACAGCCATGGAAGGAGGAGTAAAAACAAGTAGGATTTAAGGAAGGAGAGCAGAGACTCTGTAAGGAGGAGGGGCACCTGGAAGCAGGACACCGTCTAATGGGGTTAGGCCAGGGGTTACGCTGGCTCAAGATGCGTGTAAAGCGGGCAGAAAAGAGCCAACATCGTTGGTTAAACTACGTAAAACAGGCGTTGAAACTGAGCACCAAAACCTTCGGCTAAAATCTGTAAAACGGGTAGCAACTCTTTCCTAGTGCCCATCTGTGTCCACCCCCACGTCTTAGTTTTCCCTCCTCTGGGACAAAGGAGTTGCTCCCACAGGTGAGGCTTATGGTCATTTGCATTGAAGGCCCAGAGCATACCCATTAACAGCTCTCTACTGGCAGCTTCTGGATGTGGTTGAAGGCCCATGGTCCTGACTACCTAGCCATTTTACTATCTCTCCTAAACTATCTCAGTCAGGGCCAAGTCCTGCCCCAGCCTCCCCTACACTAGACTTGGAAGCTTAGCCTCCTCTGCCAGAGCCTCAGTACCTCCAAAAACCAGGCCTGAAGCCCCCTGATTCCTTCACCTCCAATTCCTGCTCCTCATCCTTGAAGATGACCATGTTCATTGTGGCCCATGGGCAAGGGCTCCCCCTGCTGCCAGAAGCAGGGCTCGGGCACTTCTCTGGGTGAAGGCAGAGGTGGAGCACAGACCCAAATCTGCTAGAAAGCCAGAGTCCGGAGGCTGAGCCCTCAGGAGGTCAAGGCTACGCCAAGCCCCCTCTACCATCAGACCTCAGTGAACTTTAGACTCATCTGCAAAACAATCCCCGTAACTCCATCTTCAAGGTTTTTCCAGAGAAATGGCACCAACAGGGTGTATGCAGATAGAGAGGGGCCTGGGGTGTAACTTGATGGTCAATTGCTTGCCTAACTCGGGCAAAGCCTTGGGTTCCATCTCCAGCACCATAAGGAGAAAAGACAGACAGGGTCGCACAATACTGGGGAATGAGAAGTCCCAAGTCCGAGGTCAGCCCGGAGACCTGAAAGCCGACGTACAGATCTGGAGTCGGGAACAGCCTCACTGCAGGACTTCACTTAGAGTTTACAGAGGCCCCATCACGGACTCCTCACCCCGTTTGGACCTAGAGGGGGCAGGTTGGCTGGGGATGTTATTTTGCAAGGGAGGAGGACCAGAAGGGGCTTTTGGGTAAGCAGGAGCTAGGATAGAGGTCAGCCTGATTCACATTCCACTCTCCACCTGGCAGATGCTCTCCCCCACCTGCCTCCCACCCCCACCATGCCACACCCTGTTCCTAAGTAACCCCAGCTGCTCAGGACCCACCACAGGGGCAGCCTTCTAGCTGGGCCAGAGCACTACGGCCCAGTCTTATCGCCACAGAGATAAGAGCTGTGCCTTCAGTCACAGGCTGCTCCCATCCCTCTTCCATGGCCCTCAGGGTGTGCTGAGCTTAAGTGGGTGTGACCGCCTCCACAATCTATCCGGGGCACCCACTCTACCAAATGCACCAGCCATCTGCCCACTTCCCCAGCCCGACCCTCGCTCCCCAAAGTCCAATTCCTTCCCTTCACCTGCTCCCCAGTCACCTTGGCCCCGGACACAGGCACTGCTTCCTAATCACCCCACTGCCTTGTGCATGCTGTCCCTCTGCTCCCCACTCCCTGACCAGCTTCTGGCATGCTGCCCCACGGGTCGGGCTCAAGCCCCTTCCCCAGGAAGTTCCCACTGAGACCCAGGCGGCGGCAGAGAAGCAGCCTACTGGCCAGTCACAGGTCAGCAGTCCCTGTCACTGACAGCCTGGGACCCTGGCACTCTGTGGTCCACTGCAGCCCTCTCTGGACACAGAAGGCATCACAGCTGGGCTGGAGCTGAGGACAGTGATGCTGGCGTGGCAATGATCTGAGGATTAACATGTCCACTCCTCTCTGGCTCCTGGAACTCGGGCCCTCCATCACCAGGGCTGAGGACAGGGCATTCTCAAGGAGGTAGCCATTGCAAAGGACAAATTTGGGTGGGGCCAGGCAAAAGGGCATTTTCAACAGAGCAGTAGAGGCCAGCTGGTCACTGATTCATGCTCCTGGCCCCAGCACCTGGGTCCAGAACCAGATGCAGCCTGCGGCTGGTGTCTGCCGTGATGCTGCCCTTCCCTCAGGACACCGATGACTTTCTCTTTCCTGGTCTGTTGGCTCAGAAATACCTGCCAGTCAAGTTGCTTTCATGACAGGCCTCATCCGTGCCTCGGTATCCTCACTTGAGGGTAGGGCCAGGGAATAGCTCCTGCCCCAACAGGACAGGGCAGCACCATAGGTGAGCTCCAAGCCAGAATCTCCCGATTGTTACCTCTTCTGGTGGCAGTGTCCCTAACCCCTCTCCAGTAATCCCGTTCCCAGGCTCCCTACTGGACCACCCTTTCAGGCACCTATGCCAGAGGCAGATTCTGTGCAGCTGCCCCCAACTCATCATGTGGCTCAGAGGTCCCGGATCAAACCCCCAGGGAGACCTCACAGCAGCCAGGGCCAAGTTGGGCTCCCAGGCCACCCATCCAGGAGTTAAGCTAATCCTAGCAGAGGGCTGGGAGCAACCTGGGCCCCCTGTGCAGGTCAGCAGGGGTGGGCAAGTCCTGAGGTTCAGATGAGCTTGGTCCCCTCCCTTGACTCAATGACAGCTCACATTCTCAGCAACCCACCACTGAGCGAGCTGGAGGGACCATGCCAGTACCCACAGCCTCATCCAGGCTAACCGTCAGCCTGTGCGTGCTGGTCCAGTTTGATTACTGATAGCCTCACGTTAACTAGCAAACAGCTGTGTGCAGTCCCAGCCCTCCCCCCCCCACCACCACCCACCCACCCCACACCGCCGCCTGGCAGGAGGCTCTGATGGGCAGCTGCCTGGGTCTACCGTTCACCTGCGGGGATCCACTGTGGAGGAGGGCCACCTGCTTCATGGACACCTTCTCTGCACATTGCACGTCTTTTCTGTCTTGGATCAGAAATGGTCACAGCCAACCATGGAAGGCTGGCGGAACCAGAGTGATTCCCAGGCCTGATGGAGAATTCGCAGCTACAGGCTGCCCCCTGCTGCCCCTGGAGTGAGTTGCAGCCACTGCCCACGAACTTCCCAGCAGGGCTTCCATCTTCCGAAATAAAAATCCACTGAAAACCTTTCCCTGAACATGCAGTCTGCCGCCCATCCGTGGGAAGCTGCAGAATAAAGAAAATGAAGACCAGGCCCTAGAATAGTTTTCCCAATGCTTACCGTTTCCCCAAGTGCCAGGAATCTAGTCTTCCAAAGATAAACCAACAAGTTTATATTTTTGATAGCCAAAGTAAAGCTGTCTATGTGGAATGCTTTTCTGGAAAAATTAAGAGCCAGATGGGTGGCACACGTCTGTAATTCCAGGTACTCAGACTGAGGCAGGAGGATCACAAATTTGAGGCCAGCCTCAGCAACTTAGCAAGACCCTGTCTCAAATTTTAAATTTTTTTTTTTAAATCTGGGGATGCAACTCAGTGGTGCAGTGCTTGGCTGGCATGGCAAGGCCCTGGCTTCCATCCCTTGCACCATAAAAGCAACATAGGAAGCTACCAGGAGGCTGAGTCAGAAGGGCTGCTGGCCCTGGCAGCACCTTGCTTGAATGATGGCATCGCGTCTCAGCCCGTTCCTGCCTCTGAGTCCACTGGCTACCAGCTCCAGCTGAAGTGGCTGCCATCACACTTCAGTGAGAAATGCCAATGAATGTGTAATAAAACTGACTTTTGATGTAATTATCAGGGAATTTTAAAATCATGTCCCAGAGGCTCAATTGGACCGCAAATTGCTGGAATTTATCAACGAAGCACCTGGGGAAAGTCAGCTGTGCCACCCGAGGCTGGAACAAGGCACAGGCTTCCTCTGCCAGGCCTTCTACCCCCTGCCTGTGTCCTTGGACAAGTCACTTGACCCCCCCCCCCATGCTTTTGATTCCTCAGCCATACTGTGGAGCTCTTTACGCATGGGACCTCGGTTGAAGGTAACATTAGTAATCCTGGCCCACAGTAGGGTCAGAATCCAAGATGGTTCTATCCACAATGTATCCCAGAAGGAGTTTGAAGCCATACCATCTGTTCCCGGTTGAACTGTGTTCCCCTGAATTCATGGAGTGAAGCCCTAGTCCCCAGCACCCCAGAATGTGACATTGGAACAGGCCATTACTGGTGTGATTAGTTAAGATGAGGTCACACTGGATCAGTGGGTGGGCTGTGATCCCGGATGAATGTGTCCTCATAAACGGGGAATTTGGACAGATGGGCACATGTAGGACGCCGTGTTGACCTGAAGACAGCTCAGGGTGTCACCTCTGAGGCAAAAAATGCCAACGATGGCAAGGAAGCCACCCAAAGCGAGGGGAGAGGTCTAGGGCAGAGTCTCCCTCAGCCTCGGAAGGGACTCCCTGAGACCTTGACCTGGGACCTCTGTCCTGCAGAAGGTGATGGGTTGACATTGTTTACACCACCCAATTTGGGGCCTTTTGTTAGTGCAGTAAATTAACACAATCCAAGAGTCAACGGATTAACTGCATCCGGTGTTGAACAGTCCTAACCAGTGGGCCCCAGGGGGTACGGCTGGAGCTGAGACTAAAACCCAGCTCCCTGGGGGCTGGAGCAGTGGCTCAGTGGTTGCATGCTTGCCTGGCATATGCCAGTACATGGGTTCAAACCCCAGCACCACATACACAACTAAGTGTCAGAGCAATGAAAGCCACATGAAAAACTAGATAAAAATTGATCCTCTCTCACTGTCTCCTCAAAACACAAACCCAGTTCCCTGGACTCCAACATAGCACTCTCTCCACCACTCTGGAGGTCATTTCTTACAAGTCAACATGATTCTCTTAAAGGATTTTAGTTTTAACTTAGTTTTTTTTTTTTTTTTTTTTTTTGGCATTATAGCCAAAGGGACGAGGCAGGAATCTCATGAACTAGAAGAACAATAGATAGAAAAGGGGCTAGAGAGGATGGGAGGGCATGGGGAGAACTAGGAAGTGAAATCTGAATCATGCTATGTCCATGCATGAATATAGCACAATAAGTCATCTGCATAATTAATGCACTCATTAAAATAACAGATGAGCAGCACAGCAAACAGGTCAGGGAGGGAAGTGAGGAGAGGAAAGGTGTTGGGCAATGAGACGGACCAAGTCTGTGCATCATGAACATGGCAAAATGAACTCTGCTATTACGTATGATTATAATGCACCAGTGACAAATATGTAAATAAAAAGACATGATAGCCAACGTGTAATCTCAGGAATAAGGAAAGTTGGGTGACAAAAAGGAGCAAAATAAAAACTTGATAAAAATGTTAAGTTGGGCATGATGCTACACGCCTGTAAACCCAGCAACTTGGAGGCTGAGACAGGAAGATCACAAGTTCAAGGCCAGCCTCAGGAACTTAGTGGGACCCTAAGAAATTCAGCAAGACCCTTTCAAAATATAAAAAGGGCTAGGAATGTTGCTCAGTGGTTAAGTGCCCTTGGATTCAATCCCTGGTACCAAAAAATATTTTTTGTTAACCTAGGACTGGGGATGTAATTCAGTAATAGGGATACAAGAAGAAATTGAAATGCAAACGGATGAGAATGACAAAGAAAAATCCCAATAAAAAGAACAATCTAAGCCCAAAGCCAGAAGACAGAAAATAATCAGGATTAAAGCTGAAATCAATGAAAGAGAACAAAAATAAAAATTGATGAAACAAAAAGCTGGTTTTTTGAAAAGTGACAGAACCCCCCCTAGCTAAACTCATTAAAAGGAGAAAATCAAAGCAAATCAACAAAATCACCAACGAAAAGGGGTGATCACCTTGACCCTATGGAAATCAGATTATCTAATATAGACGAGTATAGTTTTTCAAAATGTTTTGATAATCTGGAAGGCATGGAAAAATTTCTAGACATATACAACATCCCAAAATTGATGCAGGATTAAATTGAAACCCAAAACAGCCCAATAACAAGCATTGGAATCTATACAGCAATTAAAAGCCTTCCAAAGATGAAAAGCCCAGGACCAGATGGATTTCCTGCTGAGTTTTACCACATCTATGAGGAGGACCTAACACCTCTCCTTAAGCTATTCCAAGAAATTGAAAAGGAGGGAACTCCCCCAAACCCTTTTTATGAAGCAACCATAACTGATACCTTAATAAAGTTCTAGGGAACGACATTCAAAAACGCATCAAGAGGAGCTGGAGGGGCTGAAGTGCTGGCTTGGCGGTTAAGGTGCTTGCCTGGCATGTGCAAGTACACGGGCTCAAACCCCAGCACCCATGTACACAACTAAGTGTCACAACTAAGGGTCAGAGCAACGAAAACGTGTGAAAAACTCAGATTGTCTCACTGTCCTTTTTTTAAGAGAAAGAAAGAGCTATAGTGGTGGCTCAGGGGTTACGGCACTTGCCCAGCATGCACAAGTACGCAAGTTCAAACTCCAGCACCAAGTGCATAACAAAGTGTCTGAGAAATGAATGCCAAATGAAAAATTAAAGTTGATTCTCACTGTCCCTCTCAAAAAAAAAAAAAAAGAAAAACACATCAAGAAGTTAATTCATCACAATCGAGTGGGCCTCATTCCAGGTATGCGAGGCTGGTTCAACATACGCAAATCAATCATGTGATTTCATCATGTAAACAGAATTAAGGACAAATTTCAGCATAAAATTCAGTACCCATTTGTGCTCAAAACTCCAGAGAAAATAGTTAAAATAAGATCCTTTCATTCCTATGTGAAGGCCACATATGCCAAACCCTCAGCTAGTATAATCCTAAATGGAGAAAAGCTGAAAGCATTTCCACTAAACTTGGGAACAAGACAAGGCTGCCCACTCTCACCACTTTCGTTCAATATAGTCCTTGAGCCCCTCGCTGAAACAATCGGGCAAGAGAAGGAAATCAAAGGGATAAGAATAGGAAGATAGGAAGTCTTATCCCTTTTTGCTGATATTATCCTATATCTGGAAGATCAAAAAATCTCCACCAGAAAAGTGCTTGAGCTTATAAACAGATTTAACAAAGTGGCAGGCTACAAGATCAATATCCATAAATCAATCTTTCCTATCACTAACAATAGTAGGGCAGAAGAAGAAATCAGGAAATTGGTTCCATTCACAATATCCTCAAAAAGAATAAAATACTCGGATTACTCTAACAAGGGAAGTAAAAGACCTCTAGAATGAAAATCTTCAAACACTGAAGAAAGAAATTGAAGACCTGAGAAGATGGCAAGATGTTCCATGCTCTTGGTTAGGAAGAATTAATATAATTAAAATGGCCATTCTGCCAAAAGCACTATTCAGATTCAATGCAATCCCCATGAAGATTCCAATGTCATTCTTTACAGATACAGAAAAAGCAATTCTCAAATTCATTTGCAACAACAAACCCAGAATAGCCAAAACATTACTAAGCAAGAAAGACTAAAAGGGTGATTTTCAATACCAGATCTAAACATCATACTATAGAGCTGTAGTATTAAAAACAACATGGTACTGGTATCAAAATAGGAGTGAAGACCAATGTAATAGAAGACTGAGACAAACCCACAAATCTTTAAACATCTGATCTTTGACAAAGGGGGTAAAATGTAACATGGAGGAGAGACAGCCTATTCAATAAATAGTGCTGGACAAACTGGACAGCCACTTTCAGAAAATTTAAATTAGATCTTTCATCTTGCACAAAAATCTAAATGGATCAAGGAACTAGGAATTAAACCAACTACCATACGACTGCTAGATGAAAAATTAGGACCAACACTCTAGCATTTGGGAGTAGGCAAAGACTTTCTCAACAAGACTCCTAAACTGAAAGAATTGTCAAGAATCAATGAGTGGGAAGCCATTAAACTAAAAAGCTTCTGCACAGCTACGGAACTGGTCAAAATTGTCAAGAGGCAACCTACAGAATGGGGGACAATCATGGCCTGTGATCCCTCTGACAGGGGACTAATATCCAAAATTTAAAAACTACTCAAAAAACTTAATACCAAAAACAAACAATTCAATAAAAAACTGGGCCAAAGAGCTAAACAAACTTCTCCACAGGGGAAATTGAGCAAGCCAATGAATGCATGAGAAACTGTTTTAGATTTCTGATTACTAGTGATTTAAATCAAAACTAAGTCAAGATTTAACCTCACTCCAGTCAGATTGGCAAAAATGAAGAATATAAACAATAACAGACGCTAAAGGGGTTGCAGGGAGATAGGAACACTAGCACACCGTTGGAATTAGACTGGTCCAGCTGTTCTGGAAAGCAGTGTGGAGAATCCTCAAAATTAAGGGTGGATCCACCATACAATCTAGCTATCCCTCCTCTGGGTATTTTCCCAGTGACACAGCAAAATCTGTTCATAGCAGCTCAATTTACAATAAATTATGAAACCAACCCTAGATGCCCCTCACTGGATGAATGGATCCAAAAACTATGATATATATGTACAATCTACTCAGCAATTAGAAAAAATGATATTGGGGCCTTTGAAGATAAATGGATGTCGATGGAAGAAATCATGCTGAGCAAATTTAGCCAAACCCAGAGAGTCAGGGGCTGAATGTTTCCACTCATTTGTGGAGGCTGGAGCTAAACCCAGGCTTGAGTGAAAGGTAGTCAAACTCATATTAGACCCAGCAAAGGCATAGCCACACATAATCTAGGGCAACCATAGATATGGGGGAGGGGAATGGAGGGAAGAGGGAATCTAGGGAGACAATCAATGATGTAATATACTCTTTACCCCCTGAGAATCCAAATAATACTTATGCAATCATTTAATACTGGAAAATTCAAAATCTAAGCATTTATATCACCCTACAAGGGGCAAAATATAGAAGAATCAAGAGACTGGGGTGTGGGTGATGGGGTAATTCTGGTTTAAGAACATATGCATGTCATATTGTTACTTTATATGCATTTGATTTTACAATAACTCTTTAATAAAAATACAAGCATAAATAATTGAATACAGAAGAAAAAGAACTACATTAAGATTTCACCTCACTCCAGTCAGTTAGCCAAACCCAGAGAGTCAAGGGCCAAATATTTTGCCTCCTTTGTGGAGGCAAGAGCAAAATCCAGGCTTGGGTGAAAGGTCAAGCTCATGTACTAGACTCGCCAAAGTCGAAGCAACACAAAATTGAGGGGCACCATAGACATGGAGGTGGGGGATAGGGAGGGGAGGCAATCAACAATGTAGCTACTCTTCAACCCTGGAGAAGTCACTCACACAATCGTTCAAATCTGGAGGATTCACAATCTAAGCATTTACATCTCTTGTAGGGGTGAAATATAGCAGAATCAAGAGATGGGGTGTGGGTAATACTGATGACGATCAACTGCATATCATTTTTACTTTATACGCATTTGATTGTACAATAACTCAACTCCTTAATAAAAGAAAAATATTCAAATTCCACAAATGTAAAGTAGAAAGTGGAAGTCTAAAGATATTTTCTGGAAACATGGATGCTCATCCATCAGCCTTTTTCCTATTCAACACAAATATAACAAAAGCAAAATCATGTGGCTGGAGCGGTGGCTTGGTGGTTACAGCGCTTGCCTGGCATGCACAAGTGCAGGGGTTCAAACGCCAGCACCCATGTACACAACTAAGTGTTGGAGCAACGAAAGTCATGTGAAAAACTCAATGAAAATTTATTTTGTCTCACTGTCCTTCTCTCTAGGGAAAAAAAAACCACAAAACAAAAGCAAAGTCACCACATATCCTGCCTTTCCATTAGTTTTGTTATTTAATGTGATATTTGTTTCGCTCAATATTATATAGATGACATCTGTTAGTAATAGGTACTGTAATTTAACTAGTCTTTCATCCTAATGGAAGCTGAAAAGTCGTTAAATACCAGCGGGCCTTATCCCAGCTGGAGGAGCAAGGACAGAGGAGGGATGGAGAGTCCCTGCCCGGCAAATCTGACTTCAGATTGATGCAGCCCAGAAGGTCCCACCTCTGAGCCCTTCCTCCCGCAGGAGGAGGCCAGGTTCCGCCCGCCTGGCTCTTCTGTCTCCTCCACCCAGAGCAGGGCATGGGGACCTCGCCGTTTCCTGGGTCTTTCCTGGTGGTTCCTGGCCCTGCAGCTCTTGGGCCTGCTTCCTGCACTAGGCCTGGGATACGTCCCAAGCAAACCTGCCCGCCCCGGGCCTTGCCTCCTCCCGCTTCTCAAAATCATCAGCTTTACGTTCTCCTGGGCCTTTCGCCCTTAAAGACCAGACTCCTTGCTGCGCTTTCCCGCAAGCAGAAGCCAGAAGGACTGGCCGCTGTGTGAGCTGGTGGCTCGAGTTGGTCCCCGCAGCCCTGGCACCCGTGCTGGCCTGGGCTTCGCACAGCTGCGTCTGCACCGAGCCACTGCGCAAGGGAGCAGCAGCCTAGCCACGTTGGCCGCAGGAAGTTCCCTGGCAGGAACTGGGAATCCGCCAAGGGCAGAGGGAAGAGCACAGGCCCAGAGAAGCCGGCGCAGGGATGCCTGGGGCGGACGTGGTGGGGGTGCCCAGGAGACCGGCTGAGCCCGACCAGGAGGGGCCACCAAGCGGGGCCCGGGCACCAGGCTAGGGCAGAAACAGAATCCGCCTTGGGTTCTGCTGGTTTCCTTCCTAAGATCCAATCTCGAGGTCGAGCGCGGTGGCGTTGGGCACTGCTTCATCAAGCCCCGGGCCTCCGTTCCTCACCTGCAGCACCGAGTCAGAGACGCCTGCCTGGGACGGTGGGAGGCTCAGAGCGGGGTGACGCCCCACTCCTAACCCCTTTCCTGGCTCCAAGCAGGCGGCAGTGTCTCACCGACGACCCACCCCGCCTGCGGCGTTCCCCAGGGGCCCTTTCCACCTAGGGGCGGAGCTGCCCAGGTGCTGGGGAGGCGACACCCCCGTCCCCGCCTGCTGGGATCCCCTGGAGCGTGCACTCTGCTGCTCCTTCCCCAGCGTGGACCCCTCCTGCGTTGGGCGGGGTGGGGGCTGCCGAGGTGGGCACCGCCCAGGTTCAGGGATCCTGCACCCCACCAGGGCTCGGCTGTCTCGCAGCCTGGTCCGCCCTTTCCTGGGCACACCGGGAGCTGACGGTTCCCAGGGCGACGGTCAACACAAGCGGGAGCTCACCGAGCTGCGCTGAGACGCTGTCCCCTGCCTGGAGCGCTGCTGTCCCCGTCAGCCACCCCGAGCTCGGGGTGCCAGGGCAGGGAGCGGGACCCCAGCTCTGCAGGACCGAGAGGCCGGCCTCAGCACCCCCACCCACACCTGCACCCATGGGGAGCCGCCCCGCCCCTGGGCTCCCGAGAACCGCATCGGCCGGGTACCGATCGCCTCCCACCAGGCGGCCAGCCTCAGTCTCCCCGGCTGCCCGGGGTGGCTCTGCGGCGGGCAGGGGTGTCGCTCGCCAGGTCCCGCGGGAGGCCCCGGGCGTGCAGCGGGACCAACTGTGGCGGGAGCTGGTGGAGGCCGAGGGGCGCGGCCGGCGGCGCTGGTGAGTGTCGCCTCCGCCACCCTTCGCGCCCCCCGCTTCGCGCCCCCCGGAAGATCCAGAGAAGGGAGCCCGGGTGGGAAAGGGATGGGGCCGAGGATCCGAGGGCACCGGGTCGGGGGGGGGGGCGAGAAGGGGCAGGAGGAGCCCCCAGAACCACCTCCGGGGCAGCCTGCGGGGGAGATGAGGGCAGGCCACCGGGTCCCCCTTCCCAGCACAGCCGAGCAACGGCAGAGACTGCGGTGTGGAGGGATGGCTCACGGAAGAGACCCCTTCCAGGACGCGACAAGTGGGCGGCAAGAAAAGACAAAGCCGGGAAAGTCCTTAGGGTCAAAGGCAGGTGTGAGGGAGGAGGGCCACAGGAGGCTGGAGCCGCCCAAGCACCTGCAAAAGTGAGGACAAGGGTTTTCCAAATATAAGGAGCCACCATCCAGGCTTTTAAGCAAGATCTAGTTTATTCTTTTTATTTTTAATGGTACTGAGAGAGGATTGAACTCAGGTGCACTTTACCACTGAGCCACATCTGCAACCCTTTGTTTTGAGAAAGAATCTTGCTAAATTGGTGAGGCTGGCCTCCAGCTTTCAATCCTCCTGCCTAAGCCTCTTGTCTCTCAGATTACAGGAGAGTGCCGCTGTTCACCTGGCCTAGTTTATTTAATGACCAGATTAGGAGAGCTCTATAACCTATACATGTTGTAAAACAAATTTTAGACCTGTTGATCAGCCCATCTATGTCCCCTTTCCCAATTCCCCCAGCTTCTGGCAACTACCTTATTTTTTTTAGATACTCTGATATCAGTGGGGTCATTCAGGATTTATTTGCCTTTCCATGTCTGGCTTACTTCATTTAGCATAATGTCCTCCAACTTCATCCACCATATAGCATCTGGCAGAATTTCCTCCTTTTTCAAAAGTGACTAATATTCTGTTATATGGATGAATCACGTTTTGTTTATCCATCAATTTTCCCATGTGTATTTAGGATTATTGTCCACATTTGGTAGGTAGTCTGCAATGAACGTGGAGTGCCCATATCTCCTCAAGATCCTGATTTCAATTCTTTCAGGAGCAGGATTGCTGGATGATGGGGCAGTTCTATTTATAATGTCTGGAGGGGACTCCCTCCTGTTTCCATAGCAGCTGAACTAATTGGCATTTCCACCAACAGCGCACAGGCTTCCAATTTCACCTCAACCTGCCAACACTCGCTGGCAGGCTCTTGTTTTTGATAGTAGGCATCCCAACTGGTGTGAGGTGGGGTCTCACTGTGGCTTTGATTGACCTTGGGGACAGTGGCTTTGAGCATCGATTGGTGTGCCTGCTGGCCACCGGCATGTCGTCTTTGGAAAAGCATCCTTTCAGATCTCTGGCCTATTTTCCAGTTGGGTTATTCTGTTTTATACTAGTGAGCTGGAAGAATTTCTCACGGTTTTGGAAATTGGGGCTTCACAGATACAAGCTTTGAAACTATTTTCTCCCCTCGCATTCATAGCCTTTTCCTGTTTCCTGTGCTGCTCAGAAGTGACATCATCCCATTTGTTTTTGCCCTTGTCGCCCATACCGTTCATGTCCAGTTTCAAGACCAATGGCAGGAAACTTTCTGCCTTTTAAGTGAGAGAGCGAAAGAGAATCAATTCTTATCTAGTTTTTCATTTGGCTTTCGTTGCTGAGACTTCGTTGTGTTCATGGTGCTGGGGTTTGCACCCGTGACCCTGCACATCCAGGCAAGCACCATACCTGCCCATCCACCACTCCAGCCCTCTCCCATGCTTTTGAGTTGATTTTTGGATACCATCTGAGAAAAGGGTCCAAATTCATTGCACACACCAAAGGAAACACTAGGATTGGAAGGCAGCCTGCAGAATGGGGCCAGGGGCTGTCAGGACATTTTTAGAAGAGGAAAAGAGTTGAAGCTGAAGGAGGTGAAACAGAGGACCACAGAGGGCTCATCCAAAGGGGACCAGAGCAGCCCCAGGGCACAGCTGTTGCAAGGTGCCCAGTGTCTCCAGATGAGTTAAGACAGGAGGCGTGGGTGAAGGTCTGTGCCCGGCACAGCTATGCAACCCGGAAAAAGTCCAAAAGAACTTTGAGATGAAAATGCGTAAAGTTGGAACGTAAGAGACCCTAGAGGAGAATTCATAACCTCAAGATAGGAGTTGTAGAAATTCCTCAGAACAAGATGGAAACCAAACAGCATGGTCAGAGCTCACAAGCAGAGAGGAAATGTGGAGAATTTTCCAGAACCAAAGAACCTTCTCTGCACACACCCTCCACGGGTGCAAAGGTTTGGGGTGTGGAAAGTGACTTTCCTTCATAAAATTCTTAAGGTCTGCTCATGCAGCCTTCTGAAAATGCAGAGATGTAGGAAGATTGCAGCCACTGGTCTCCTTAGCAACAGAGTTTCCACTCTGGGAAGTCACCAGTCATGGAAATCTTCACTTTATAGAAGGCTCCACAAATAGCCAGTTGACTCTTGGCATTTGTTTCAGCTAAAAATGACTTTAGGCTGTGCAGGCCTATAATTCCAGAGACTCGTGAGGCTGAGGCAGGATCGCAAGTTTGAGGCCAGCCTCAGCAACTTATGAGACCCTGTCTCAAAATTTAAAAATAAAATAAAATAGAGCCAGGGATGTAGCTTGGTAAAGTGCCCTAGGTTCAGTCCCCAGTACCAAAAAAGAAAAACTAGTTATTTGTGATGAGATACATAGTGACATGGACTAATTTACTTGACATAGTGAAGATCAGTCTTAAAAATGACCAGGAAGCCAGACATGGGGGTACACACCTGTAATCCCAACGGCTTGGGAGGCTGAGGCAGGAGGATCGCAAGTTCAAAACCAGCCTCAGCAACTTAGCAAGACCCTAAGTAAATTAACAAGACCCTGTCTCTAAATAAAACATAAAAACATAAAGGGGGACTGGGGATGTGGCTCTGTGGTTAAGCATCCCTGTGTTCAATTCCTGGAAAGAAAAAAAAAAAAAGTCCCTGAAAGAACTCATACTGCCCCCATTTTTGTTTTTCCTTTTCAGGGTTGAGAACTGGAGTTTCCTGAAAGACTATGACCTGATGGTAAGGCCAAACACTCCCAGTGTGATGTGATATTCATGCTTTCCTTTTTCACTTATCAAGGATCTACTCTGTGCTTGATGCTGGAATGATGAATAAAATAGTTTTAAGAAACACCAGGGCCTGGTGCAGAAGGAAATATTTATACAGAACATTCAGAATCCGCCCTGTAGCGTTTGCTGCTTTTATTGATGTGAATCAGCTGGGGATGGTGAGCATTTGCTGAAGAAAACTTCCCGCTGGCCGAAGATGTTAGTTTAGCCATGAGCAATGACCAGGCCAACGAGGAAGGGAGCCTGCGTTGGACACTCGGCAAACTAATTTCCTGTGTCTCATGTCACCGCCTCCAATCCAAGCTCCACTTTATCACCAGAGTAGGCTTTCCTAAACTGCAAAGCTGACCACACAGCTCGCTGAATTAAAGTCTTTCAGTAAACTGGGCATAAACCTGAAATCCCAGAGGAGCAGGAGACTCGGGCATGAGGATCGCAAGTTAGAGGCCAGCCTGGGCAACTTAGGGAGATGTGTCTGAAAATAAGAGGGCTGGAGATGGAGCTCGGTGGTAGAGCCCTTGCCCAGCAGGCATGAGCTCAGGTTCAGTCCCCATGAAAAAAAAAGACAAAAACAAAACTACGGAAAACCCTTCAGTAGGAGGGAAATTCTCAAGTGATGTAACTATGTGCCTCTCCCCAGCCTAGCTGCTGGCGCTTGTGAGCCAATGTGCTGCCTTTGGTCCAGGCCTTCAAGCATGCTGTGGCCCTGCCTGAGACACCCTTCCCACCTTGTGAGACTCTGCTCCAGGGCCCCCTTCCGGGTGAGCCTCCCTCCCGAGCAAGCTGGACCACAGGGCCCTTCTCTTTGGTTCACCAGCAAGTCTAACCCATTCTTTGGCGTAACGTGGATATAATTCTGCAATGCTCGATTTTGCCAGGCCTCAGGCTCCTTAAGAGAAGGAGCAAGGGAGCTGGAGCAGTGGCTCGGTTTACGGCACGTGCCTGGCCTGTGCGAGTACCCAAGTTGGAACCCCAGCGCCACGTTCTCAATGAAGTCTTGAAGCAACAAAAGCCACGTGAAAAACTAAATTAAGAAAATTGTTCTCTCTCAAAAAAAAAAAAAAACCAAAAAACGAAGGTGAACTCAGCCTGTGCGCCATCCCCCACCACCCAGTAAGTCAACACCCGGCTGTGTCGCATGGATTAGTGGATGGAAAAATGAATCCAGATATGAAAACGACCGAAGAACCAACCTGGAAAACAGACCAGCAATCAGCAGAGGTGTAAGGAAGGTTTCACGCCTGCATTGTGCACTTGCCTGGCCTCAGAGGAAATTTCTCTGGGTCCCAAGCCCTGCACTGAGCTTCTAGGCCGGGCTTCCAGCCTCCAAGCCTCTCCGCTGAGGGCTCTCTAGCAGCGGCGCACGGTGCCCGCGGACCGGAGGCCCCTGGGCAGGGGCTGGCCCGGGTGCACGCCCGCGGGTCGGCGTGTGGCTGCTTCTGTGGCACAAGTGGACCCGAAGGAGGGGCAGGGTCGCTGGCCAGCTTGGTCTGGTTGACTTGCGCTCACCGGCTCATTGCGCCATCAGAGTGCGTGGAAGGGGCGCGGGTGCGCAGAAGAAGGACTCTTGGAGCCCAACCCAGCGTCACCCCACGAAGGTTAACGAGTTGGGGCTGCTCACAACTCCTGGTGGCTTCGGGGAGTCAGTAAACGCAAGCCACACGCAGGAGAACGACTCTCAGGATGCGGGGAGGCAGGGTCCCACCAACCCTCTAGCTGGAGCTAGAGGTCACGGTGAGGTGCCCCGCAGCGGGAGAGAACCTCTCCCTCCACTCCCTCCCTCCCTCTGTCTTTCATCTGGACGGGTTCAGTGTGCATGTTTGTGAATTGTTTCGATTTGGGCACTTTTCTGTGTCGATGTCACAGGCTGAGTAAAATCATAAACCAAAACAACCGCAGAACCCCACTCTGGCTTCGCACCAAAAGAGGCAGCGGGGAGGAAAGGGGAAGAAGGCCAGTTCCTCCCTCCCTTGCACAGGTCAGGGGAAGGAGGGCCAGCCAGGGTGCGGTGGAGGACAGGGCAGTCCCCGTTCTGCGGGTCTCCGCCGCTCTCCGCCCTCTTGCTTCGGGGGACCCTGGGCATGGGGTGTCTCCTCCCCCCAGAGCGTGTGTCCTGTGCTGTTCCTTCCTCAGGGCGATGAGAAGCAGCCTGAGCAGTTGCCCCACTACGTGCCTCGCTTCTCGGACACAGTCCCCAACTCCACCAACCAGGTGGTGGGCAGCAGAGTGGACACGCCCCTGGGGAGGACCCTGGCCCGCATGGACTTCGGCTTTACCCAGGGGACTCGGAAGAAGAAGCTGGAGGAGGAGCTGCAGCCTGCGTAGCAGGTGGGCGTGAGGCCAGGGAGGCTCTCAGCTCAGATTAAGAGCACTCAAACCTGCCACGAACACGTGTCCCCAGTCCCTCCAGCTAGCATCCCAGGAGCCGCACCCACACTGTGGCCAGGCCTGTAACCTGCTCAAACCCGTGCCTCTGCAGTAAGAAAGGGCCACAGCGTAAGTGGCTCGACAGCACAATGTGCCATCTTACAGTCACGAAGGTTTCAAGTATGACACGGGTGTCACCGGGACAAAGTCAAGGGGCTGCAGAGCTGGACTCCTCAAGGGTGAGAGTTAGAGCTAGGGCTCCTTTAGGAGGCTGGAGGGAGGAGCCCCTTCCTGCCTTAAGTTTCGAGGCCCATGGTTTCCTTGGCCAGCATGGAGGTAGTTTCAAGCCCTCCCCATTCCACTTCTACCTTGGTCTCTGACTACCTCTAACTCTATCTCCATCTCCTCCCCTACTTCTGCCTCACTCCTCTCTTTTCAAGGGCCTCTCGGGAAATTCAGGGACGGGAGTGGCTGTTTTTTCTTTGGCACTTGCTTGGTTTTATTTGTCCTTACAACTAACCTTAAATGTCACTGTCATTCAATTGTATCACTGCACTTAACCCTCTCAGCAACCTTGTGGGATGAGTATTAAGGTACACTGGTAGGTGAGGAAACCCGGGCACAGAAGTTGTTACTTGCCCAAGGTCACACAGCTAGTGGTAAAGGTGGGGTTCAAACCTAGCTGTTAATGTAGTTCCAGGTACCACATATTTAAGAAGTATATATGCATTTTTTTTAAGGGCTGAGGACCCAACTCGGGGCCTTGTGCATGCTAGGCAGGTGCTCTGCCACTGAGCTAAATCCCTAACCCCCTACATGCATCTTCTAAACCCTCAGTTAAGAGTCCCAAAAGTAATTTACAGGGTTTTTTGCTTAAATGTTCTAGGCCCTTGAGAAAGGGGAACTTATTTCCCCAGTCTCCAGGATCCCACCACCACCCTGAGTAGATCATTGGGGTGACCAGGAGTTGCGCAGGGCATGCTGTTTGCCCCACAAGCCCCACATGTGCCCCTCGGCACACTCTGACTCTGCAAGAGTGTGGGGAGCAGGGCACCAGGCCCGACCTTCAGAGGGGGACATAGCACAACCGCGAGCTGGAGCTCGCAGCTTCTTCCTGGAGTCTGAGATGGAAGCTGGGCTCCCCTCCCACGGGAGGCAGCATGTGTGGTCTAAAGTCAGGAGTGAGCACAGGCAGGGGTCAAGGTCGCTCCTTGGCAGCCTCATGTGAAGGTCAAGTGACTGCCCTTGGGCCGTAGGTTCAAATTCTCCTTAAGGAACCAATCTGTGTTCGTGCCATGAGTGAGCTCTATTTATGATCCCCCTAAAAAAAAAAAAAAAGGGTAGGAGCAAAAGGTCTGAGGGACACTGAGGCTAGCTACCCCTGCAGTGGTGGCCCTGTGCAGACTGGAGGGGCCCCTGGAGGGAGGGTGGGGGCAGGTCACTCTGGAATCTGGCACAGACACTTGCAGACAGAGCAGTAGATAAGCGCAGGCCCTGCTTGGCCTGGTGCCCCAGTCCCCTCTTCTGCAGCTATTTTTGTCACCATTTGCTCTGGAAACCAAGATGAAGGCTTGGAGCAATCTGGTCAGGTTCACCCAGCTCATGAGGAGCCAGGAGCCATCTCAAGGTCTGACTTAGCTCGTGGCCCCTCCAGGACACAGGCAGCGGGGCCCTGGGAGGAGGCTGATGCGGAGGGCCGCATCAGCCAGGACTGTAGACTCTGTGGTCAGGTGGCACTGAGCAGCCAACTGCAGTGACACCATGTAACAGACCACCCCGCTGTCTGGCTCACAGGTCTGCAAGTGCTGGCACTTGGCTGACCCTGGCTGCAAGCTTGGGGCTGCGACCACAGCCCGAGTATTGCCTCCACGTCTCCCATTCTCGGACCAAGAGCCTCCTGGGGCACGGTCTTCTGCCAGCTGCCACCAAAGCACCAGGACCCAGCTGAACCCTGGGACACTCAGGGGGCTCTGCATGAAGAACACTGCACTCCACAGCCACCTGTGTGGCCTTGGAGAGCCCCCCCTCTCCAGCCACACTCCCACCGCTCCCTGCCCCACCTTCCCTCTTTTTCAAGAAGACATCTGAGTCCAACCTTCCCCACCCTGAGCACCCATCCAGGCCAAGGGTACCAGGCCCAGGCCCTGAAGCCAGCCCCTTGCTTTGTTCTGAAGGCCTCCTGGCCCTTGGTGTGGAGAAGTGGGCAGCAGGCCTGCAGGTCGGCCTTAGCGACAGCAAAGGGCCATCCTCAACAGGGAGATGTGGCATCTCAGAGCCACACCCTGGGCAGCAGCAGGGCTCTGGGAGGGTCTGGAATCAGGACCACTGAGAGTCCTGGAAGGACTCTTCCTTCACTTCTGAGCACGGCTCCTCTGAGCACCTCTGCCTCACTCTGCTTTCTGATTAATTAAAAAAAAAAAAAAAAAAGAAAAAAGAAAAAACTGACTACCTTCCAGGGAACATACCAAGGGAGCCAGGAGCATCTTCCTGCATCAGAAAAGGCAGTGTTGAAACATGACGAGGAGATATAGAGGGGACAGAGGAACCAACATGAGGGGGCCCCCATGGAACAAATTTGGAACAACATGAATATTGAAATGAAGGACAAGCAGAACCCATACCTGCCAGGCACAGTGGCCCATGCCTGTGACCCCAGCTACCCAAGAGGCTGGGAGTAGCTCAGACAAACCCAGGGTTCAGTCCCCAGTAATGAAAGAAAAAAACACATTGCAGGCTTCACCTGAGAACCCACTTCCCATAGCCAGCACCCACAAACTGCAACAACAGTTATAATAAAGACCCCAATAACTTTTTAAATTTCAGATAGGAAATTTAAGCAGGAACTTTTCTACTGAAGAAAATAGGATAAACAATAAAAATCATTTTATGCCTATTAAATAACTGATTTAGGTTATAATCTAAATTTTATTTAGAAATAATAAGACACAAAAACCACTGGGTCAAAGATTCTTAGGTGGGGCTGAAGCAGTGGCTCAGCGGTTACAGCACTTGCTTGGCACAGGGAGTACGCGGGTTCAAACCCCAGCACCACCACATACACAACGGAGAGTCCAAGCAATGGAAGCCACATGAAAAACTAAATAAAATTGATTCTTTGTCTCACTGACCCTTTCTCTTAAAAAAAAAAAAAAATTCCTAGGGAACAGTAAATGCAGAAATCTAGAAATACCACCTAAACCAACTGGATGAACTCAGCCAAGAGCAAGATGGCTTACACCAGGGGTCTCCTGAGGTGTGGCGCCCTCCCGCCAAATGAATAAATAAGTAAATCTGTGTAACCTGAGTGCAGTCAGCAAAGAACTCCAGGAAAACCCAAACGGAGGCTGGTCTTGATTCTTCAAAATTTCCATGTCATGAAAGTCAAGGGAAGGCTCAGGAAGTGACCCCAATCAAAGACAGCACAGACTGTGACACTTGATCTGGCCCCAGGGCTCAAGCAAAAGTGGCTATAGAGAACACTTTGCAGAGTATGATATTAGGTGATGGACTGAGCGCCAGATCTTCGCCCTCCATCAGTGCCACGCTACATGCAGAGTGAGGTGATTATACTGGGTCACGTAGGACATTTGCTCTTGGGAGAGCCATGGTGGTGCACCCCGTGATCTCTGACAAACTCAGCTGAACACCAACATCTGGTGTGTAGAGACAGATAAAGTGAATGTGGATAAAATGTCAACAACTGGTTACTGTAGATGAAGAGTATGTGAGTGTTCATTGTAGTCTTCTTGTGATCTTTCCAAAGGTTTAGGAATTGAAATTTAAAAATTGATGGACACCATCAGTGGCTCCTGAGTTTCCATCTCCTGGGTTGCAGAGAATAGCCAGGGAGATAATGACATCAGGACCCAATTTTGAGTCCTCCTGGAGGTATTCTTTGGTTAGTTCCAGGCAGATGTGCCAAGCTGTGTCCAGTGTGAGTGTATAGCGGGAGGAGATAGCTATTGGTGACCTGGGGGCAGATCTCCTAATGGAGATCTATCCTGGTGGGTGTACTGTGGGCACCCTCATCCAGGCACAGCCCAACCACCTGAAGACAGAAGGGTTTTGAGGGTCAGCTGTTCTGATGCAGCCATCTGGGCAAAAGTCTACTGGGATGTCTCTGCTGGGGCACCTAGCAGGGCTGGAACCCAAATACCTTCTGGCAGGGAGGACCCTAACGTGACCTCACTTAGGGCCACCAGCCCTCCACGCTTTGGGAGTAGGGCCAGTGCCCAAGCATCCCAACACCTTTTCTCTAGTTTGCACCTGGTATGGTGGGGGTGGGGGGCTGCCGGATATTGAGAGTCTACTAAATGATTCTCAGTGACCGCCTGAGTAGGGAAGGTTTTCCCCGCGTTAAAACGAAGAAACTGAGGGACAGAGAAGTTAATTAAGCGTTTGTTCAAGATCATGATGCCTGCAAAGGTCTGTGCTAAGAGGACCCTTGAGGTCTGCTGAGGTTCAAATGGCACTCTGACCTCATCACCTCTGTCTTCAGGCAAAGCAGCAGTGTGGGGAGAAGGCTCGGAGCCTCCAGAAGTCCTCTTCCTAGAGCCCTGCCTCACTGAACGACCTCAGAGCAGGCAGCTCCAGGGGCTTCTGTCCTAGGCCGGGGTGGGCTCCCTGTGTGGTCCTGGGAGCGCTGATTCTGACCCAGCTCTGGCCCCTCACCTTGCTGGCCCCCGGGTCCGCGGAGGGTCCTGCGGCCTCTCTGGTCCGATTCCCCACCTGTAAGACCTAAGGATGCACGCAGGCGAAGTCGGCTTGCTACACCTCGTGAAAAGTTTTAATCTCTGAAATGCTTAAAGAGGAAAAGAAACGAAAACATCTGTTGGAGAGTAAAAACTTCCTGCAGAGTGGTCCCTCCCCGCGGAGGGTGCCTGTGAGCCCTCTGCCTACCCAACCCGTGGTAAGCACAACGGCTTGGGCGGCTCCTGGAGGCGCGCAGGGGTGCGGGCGGGTTGATCACGGAAACGTGAATCAGCACCCGGCGGAGCGGGAGGAGCCACCGGCTCCGGCGTTCCGGGGGCGGAGCTAACAGGGGGCGGGGCAGGCCGGACAGTCGGCTCCCGCGGTCCGGGGCGGGGCGGGGCGCATCTGGGCAGGGGCGGGGGTGAGAAGGCGGAAGGAGTCCTTGCCACCGGCCGCAGAGGGCTCAGCCACCGAGTTCTGCGCCCCCGCGTCCCGCCATGGAGGCCGGGCTGCTGTGGTTCTGCAACTGGAGCACGCTGGGCGTGTGCGCCGCGCTCAAGCTGCCGCAGATCCAAGCACAGCTGGCGGCGCGCAGCGCGCGGGGCATCAGCCTCCCGAGTTTACTCCTGGAGCTGACCGGGTAAGGCCAGGGGCGGCCTGGAAGGAGCCGGAAGCTCGGGAGAGCCTCGGGACCACTAAGAAGGGTGGGGCGATGCTGGAGTTGCGAGTTCCACCCGGGCGTCTAAGGTTGCCGCGAGCTTTGGGTCTAGGGGCGGCGCCCACCCTCTTCGCTGCTCTTCCCAAGCCGGGTTAGGTTCGATCGACTGCTTGTGCCCATTTTGCAGATGAGAAAGTCGATCCCAGCGGAATCGGCGATTGGCTCTTTGGAAACTAAACCTACTGGCCGCCAGCAAAGCCATTTGCACCTTGAGCCCTCGTCTTCCCTAAACCCACCCTGCCACATCGATCTCTTGTGCGGCCTCGATTCCCCCTCCTATAAGACGAAGGGTTGGACTATGATTTAAGTTCCATGCTTTGGGGATTCAGACCCTGGATAGATTTTTGGAGCGAGAGGAGGAAAGGAACGTGGGCCGGTGCTGGAAAGATGGGCGGGGATCCGCCCGGCTGGGAGGGGCGGAGGCTGCGGCAGGGGTGAGCTCAGCCTCCTGGAGGAGGGATCGGGAGCCCTAATCCTGGAGCTGAAGACCTAAACAAGTGAAGCAGAGTTGTGAAAGTTTTGGCTGGGAAACAGGAAAACAGGTCGCTGAAGCTCGGGGTCTCGACCCTGTCCCAACCGGGCAGAATTCCGTTGGCCTCGTTCCGCGCCCCCGGCCCGGCTGCCACCCGGCGGCTCTGGGCGCTGGTCCTGCACTGACCCTGCGGCCGGACCGGGCGCGTCCTTTCGAGGGGAGGGGCCTCAGAGGCTCCGCAGATCGGCGAGTTTCTGACCCCTCACGGGTCTGCGAATGACCCTACGCTGGGCGCCCCCTCCCCAGGCTGGACGGAGGGTCTGGAGAGAGCAGAGAGGTCTAGAGTGTGGGACACAGCCGTGCATTTCTGGTAGAGAGGCGACAGGCTGGTGGGATGCGGGGTAGGGCCTATGACAGGGGCTGGAAGTGGCCCTAGTGACAGCTAGGGCCTGTGAGGGCGTGGAAAGCCAGGAGCGGGTTTGGTCTGGATCCCTCTAAGACACTGAAGCTGCCCGAGTGCAGGACTCCATGGAAAATCTATGCCTATGGAGTCCCAACCCGCATCACCTGCTCTGCCTGCATTTCCACTGTTGCTGCATTGATGGAGAAATGCCAACCCACTGAGGGGCCGGAGAGGGCAGAGTTCATCTTCAGTGCAGTGTGGTCTCTCACTTTATCCAAAGGCGTACCTGCCAAAACCCTGCCCTGGCATTGGAGAGGTCTCCCCTGGGCTAGACAGCAGAAGGGTGGGGTTGGGTGGGGCATTTGTGCCAGGGGGGTCTTGGGTTGATCGTCTTGCAGATTCGCCTCCATGGCAGTGGCAGGCCCAGTATACAGCCGTCTGTTTTTTGAGCTTGGCTGTGTTAAAGCCCACTTTGAACGTCACCCTCCGCCTGATGAAGTCTTTAGGTTCACCCTGAATTCCAATAGTGTTTTTCCCTACCTCACCAGCAACTGTTCAAAATGTTTCCAGTTCCATTATTTAATTCCCACAACAGCCTTAGAGGGTATGAATTGTTTTTACCCCCACAGCAGGTACAATCGAAGGAAGCTGGGTGGAATGGGCAGGGTGGCTCAGCAGGAACCTTGCCCTCTGCTCCTCTTACCCTGCCCTCTTCCTCTTTCCCCCTCCTACCCTGGGGAGGAGGTCCCTGCTGGGCAGGGGCACTGCAGGCCTGCTTTCCTCCTGGGATATGTCCACCTGGCTTCCTTGGGCCAGGCTGAGGCTGGGGGCAGCCAGGGTGAGAGCAAGAGGGCCCTCGATCCTCCAGCCTGGGGCGAGTGGCCACTTTGGACCCTCTATCTAGCAAACTAACTCTGAAAGCCCACTTCTGAGAGAATTGGGTCTACAGGCATTCTCTTATTAGGAAGTCAGTCCATGCTCCAGAAGGCCCTGGAGAAGCCCCATCACACTCTGGGACAGGAGCCAGTGGGCTGGGTTTGCAGAGACGGGCAGGAGAGGCCATGTGGACTTGCCAACCCTAGGGGCCTTGTAGTCAAGGCTCAGGCTGAGATAGAAGCAGTGAGGCTGGGAGGAGCATTTAGGCAAAGAAGGAAGCTCTTCTGAAGACACCACCACAGGGAACCCCTTTTAAAGCACCAACTGGTTCCTGTCCAACAGACCAGGAGATTAGCACCACTGTCATCCCCACTTACAGATGGGGACACCAAGGCCCCTAGGGGTGTTGGGAAACTGGTACCAGACAGCCTATCTTCAGAGTCTGATCTGAAGCCCTCCTAGGGCTCCACATGTTTGACCTTCACCCCTGGGCCACAGGGTGGACACTGGCCACCCGAGGGAACCAAGGAAGTCTTGGGAAGGGGTTTGGGAGCTGGCTGGGGCTTCAGACCTGAGGAGCGCTCTCTGCCCAGCAGCTGCTATCAGTTTCACCCAGAACTTTGGCCTCCGGGCAAGATTCCTTTGGAAAAGACTTCAGTTCCGTAGCCCTTTCCCTTGGGTTACTTACCGAGCCCACAGGGGTGTGCATTTGGTTTTAAGCTCCAGCATATGTGTTGAGACAAACTGCAGTGAGTTGTCAGAGCAGCAAGGGATGTAAATGAGCTGGCTGGCTGGGTGCCAGATGACTGCCTGGCCAGATTTTATTATGATGTTAACTATTTTAAATTTGAAGAAAAATTAAAAAGAGAAAATACTGCCCAGGCCACAGGAGGAGAAGGAAACGAATCCCTCTGGAAGCATATGATACCAGAGGGCCAGGAGTAGAGGACAAAGCCTGGGGTGCTAAGCTGCACCTGGCTGGTGGGAGATCCAGGCTCTTCATCTGAGTCTTTCCATGGCCTTTGCTTCTTTGGGCCTCAGTTTCCCCAAGTGGTCTGTAAGATGTGGAGATCAGTGTGGATGGCCCTGAAGGTTTGACCATCTGCCCTGCAGGTCTGCATTTCAGGAGGTCTGCACTGTGAGTGCCCAGATGTGATAAAGAACCCCCGCTGGGTAGCAGCCTCCTCTCCCCTCCCCCATGCTCCTGAGGAGAGGCAGGATACCATGGGGCCCCAGGCACTGCTTGCCCTTGAAGCTAGGAAATGACCAACTGCAAAGCTCCCTGCCAGGCCCTGCAGGCAGCCAGGATGTGGTGCCCCTTCCAGGCTTGTAGGGGCTGACCCTGGAGGTCCAGGCCTGGGGCAGGCCCACTTGCTTAGGGTGGCACAGGGCTGTGGCCTCCCTTCCTACGGCCAGTCCCAGTTAAGCCTAGGATTCCATATGTCAGAAACAGGATGGGGGAGGCCTGGATGCCCCAGACAACACCTGCTTTGTTAAGGAGGGTTTTCTGCAGCCCCCTGCTCACTTAGGAAGTGGACCCTGCAGGAAGCACCAGCCCCCTCATTTGGGTTGAAATCCCTGGCTTGGGGCTCCCTTCCTTCCTATGAGCAATGATAGTGATAGGTACAGAGCTGGGCAGGGGACCCACAGCCCAAGGGGTTCTGGTCTGAGGGAAGAGGCAGGGCTAGGCCCTGAGTGAGCGGGAAGGCAGGCCTTCCACACAGCTAGACTGCTCTTAGAGGAACCGAGGCTGTTGGTCATTCCTCTCCCCCCTGCTGTGGGAGGCACCTCTGGAAGACTCGTGTACAGCCAGCCGGGTAGTGTCCTTCCTCTTTAAAACAGTCGCAGGTCCTGCCAACCCTTCCCAAGCCCACCTCAGACCCCCATCCAGGCATGTTCCTGGGTCCCTTGGATCCTTGCTGCCTAAGTAGTCTCAGGGTGACAACAGTGAGTGCCACCATCTAGGGCAACGCCAGGGGGCTGCCCAGTGTGACAAGCTGGTAGACCTAGGTCCACCAGCTCTCAGGAGTGCACCTGCGTTTGGGGCCTGGCTAGGTGGGTGGTCTGTGAACTCTGTGCTCCTGTCCCCAGGTTCCTGGTCTTCCTCCGCTACCAGTGTTACTACGGGAACCCACTGCTCACCTACCTGGAGTACCCCATTCTCATCGCCCAAGGTAACGGCCCCCACGCCCCGGCACCCAGGCACCCAGGCCTGCCCTCATCAGCCTCCCTCACATGCAGCCTTCTCTTTCAGATGTCATTCTCCTGCTCTGCATCTTTCATTTTAACGGGAACATGAAACAGGCCATACCCTACATGGCTGTGTATCCTTTCAGCATCTGAGAATTGGAGGTGGGATGGGGGGCCGGGGTGGGGCTCAGTGGCAGAGCACTTGCCTGACATGTGGGAGGCCCTGGGTTCTGTCCCCAGCTCCCGACTGAAAAAAATAGAGGAGGGAAAGAAAGGAAAGAAAGAAATGAATGGGGTGTGGGAATAGAACTTGCTAACAGCACGCATTTTGAAGCAGCGTCCTTTACTGTGATATTTGGTTAAACTAAAAAGCCTGTCTACACAGACCCTAGCACAATCCCTGCTGGTGGCCTCCCCAGGACAGGGGGCCCTGTTGTGCTCCGGGCCAAGTGGGATGTAGGCTTAGTATCTCCCCACTGGAATGTAGGATTAGCCCCTGCTAAGAGCGATGACATGCACCTTTATTTGTCGATCGGAGGCATTTCTTCCTTCCCTGAAAAATGCTTCCGGAGTGTTAAGTATCAAGCGTGAGAGCACCTGGCATTGCGTGCCATGCCGCTGACATACCCTGCTGACCTCTTGCTTGCTGCCTGGGGACCTGTGGGTGGGCCAGTGATGGCTGGTTCACGGTGCCAGTCACCCTCCTGGAGGAGATGGGTTAGAGGCTGGATCTTGAAGTCCCAGGGTCAGTCATGAAGAGGCTCAGTGCATGGTCAGAGGCTGGTGGTCCTCACAAGCGTGTACCCACTTGGTGGCGTCCTGCATGAGTGTGGCCGAGGCTTCATTTCAGCCCTCCTTGTAAAAACTGTCTCTCCGAAAGGCCAGGAAAGCCTTTCAGGGGCAGTGCCCGTTCACTAATCCTGCCTCTGCCGTGAAACAGCCCCACACCCTTTTCACTGAAGGAAGAAGGGGCCCCTGTGTGCCCTGACCCTCTGCTGCCTCGAGGAGTCCTAAGCTCCCGTGACTCGGTTTCCCTCTCGGAACACAAGATGGCACAGCTGTGCTGCACTTGGTACTCTGAAGTGGTCCCAGGAGGTAAAAAGTTTTGGAAAGCAGTACTGTGAAGATGAAAAGTATTGGGTGATTTGCTTTTTAAATGAAATACAACAGCTTATCTATGCGCAAACGACTGTAGGCTACAAACCTGGGTTGACAGCATCAGCAGATCACTCCAGGCCCCGGCCCTGCCTGGGCCATGCACAGCATCTGCAAGACGTCTTTGACCTTTGATAGCTGTGACCTACAGCAAGTAAGGAGGTGGCCATGTTAACAACAAATATTTGTGCATACATGGATGTTTTTTTAAGAGGGAGGGAGAGAATTTAGCTTTTCATGTGACTTTCGTCGCTCCGACACTTTATTGTGTACGTGGTGCTGGGGTTCAAACCCACGTCCTCACATGTGCCAGGCAAGCACAGTAACCGCTGAGCCACTGCTCCAGCCCCCTACTTACATGTTTTTAGCATGAGTATATCCCTAATATGGCATGCAGCGTATTTAACTAAAAATATTTTTTGGTTAATCTGAAATTCCATATTTAACGGGGCATCCTGTATTTTTACTTGGGGGAATCTGGGAATGCTGCAATGAGTCATTTCTGGAATTTTAGGAGCTTCTACGACAGATCAAATTTCATAAAATATTGGACGTCTAT
Source organism: Aplodontia rufa (assembly GCA_004027875.1). Taxonomy (NCBI): domain Eukaryota; kingdom Metazoa; phylum Chordata; class Mammalia; order Rodentia; family Aplodontiidae; genus Aplodontia; species Aplodontia rufa. The sequence continues at coordinate 114,262 of PVKS010001099.1, read as the reverse complement.
TGGGAATAAATAGAATGAGGTGGGATGGTACAGAACTGAGGAGACAAGTCACAAAAATTGGAATAACAGGGGCTGGATCGGTGGCTCAGCGGTTTCGGTACTTGCCTGGCAAGCACGAGGCCCCGGGTTCAAACCCCAGCACCACGTACACAACTGAGTGTTGGATCAACTAAGGGCATGTGAAAAACTAAAGTTTTTTTTTTAAAAAAAAAAATTGGAATAACAGAGAGGGTTATAGAAATAGGGTTTTGTCAGCTGGACTCAGGCCACCTTCAGGTGAACCTGCAGCACCATCTGTTCCGTCCCTGGCGTTCATTAATGAAATCGATTACAACAGTGGTCATCTCTGGGCTTCTCCAGTGTGCTGACCACATGTAGGAAAGTAGACGGGGTGGGAAGTGGCAGGTCCCTGGAGCAGTTGGCAATCTAACTAAGGTGGAGTCATGGAAAGTGAGCCGCCCAGGACTCCTGGCCACCCCTCCTGCTTACCTCAGGGCTCTGCTGGATTCTAGTGTCATTCCTCCTACCTCAATGTTGCTCACTCCAGCCGGTTGGACCTTTTTTAAAAGTGCTTAACTTTTGACAATAAATTGGAGCTGTGTGCCTGGTTAGGAAATAAGCAGGTGTGGGGACACCGTTAGGAACATTCTGGTCCCGGGGTAGTCTCCCAGCACCCCGATCTCTATGCTTTTCTCCCGACTTCTGATCTTTTGAACTTGGAGCTAAGGGTCACCTGCAGCCCTTTTGGTCTTTTCCAAGCCCAGCAAATTCTAGCAGAGCTGTCCCTGGATCCACCCTCTGCATATCCGTGTAGCCCTCTGGTCTTGGTTCATCTGCACAAGATGGGGAGGGTTGGGAGCTGCCAGCAACCTGCTGCCATGTGCCTTAGCACTTGCTAAGATTTGTGTCCTCTTGGTTCATCCTCAGCCTGCAGAAGTGGATCATAGACCTGGCCATGGTGAGTGTCGCCCCCTACAGAGCAAGTGTGAGAAACAGCAGGAGCCTTTCTCAGCCCCACCCTTCCTGCCCAGGTTCAAACTGCACTAAGACCAGGGAGGATGGAGGCAGAGTGTGATTCAGATATTAAAAGACACAATTCACATTTAAATATGTGGCAAAAATCTTCCTTTTAGGGGCCTTAGAGAATCAGCTCGGTTCTCTTGCAAGTGCCGATGGTTCATTCTCACCACACAATATGTAGTTATTGACCACACAAACTAGTCATAGCATGCAGAGTTAAAGACCTTCTTACTGGGTTAATAATTACATATTAGCCACATACCATGCTTTCCTCGCTCTGCCCCACCCCAAACCTTTCCTCTTTGAAAAAAGCCTCACTTTTTCCTTATTTGGCTCGGAGCCAAAAATTTCCATGGGCCTCTGAGACCAGGTCAGGATGCCCTGCATCACAGATCTCTCCCGGATGACAGAAGTGAGGGTCGATCCCCAAGGCAGGAAGGAGAACTCATTGGTGGTCACAGGCCTGTCGCACACAAACGCACAGATTTGCCCCCCACCCCCACAACTTGTCTGATTTCATGGCTGGGTGCGGTGGCACACACCCGTAATCTTTCTACTGTGTGGTCAAGTGCAACATTTTATTGCATGCTAAAAGATTATTTGTTGCGGATGTGAAATTCAGGTTTAATTGGGCATCCTGGGCCTTGCCAATGAGTCTTCACTGGGAACTCAGCGGTGCCTCCTGTGCTGTGTTCTGGCCTTCAGGGCTGATGAGGTTGCACAGGGCAGCTGGGAGCCTTTACCCTAGAAACCTGGGAGCTGCCCTTGCGGGCTCATCAGGAGTCAGGTGCATAGGTCAAGGCTGCAGCTTGGGATCTTCCTGTGCTCTCACCAGTGGTCCCTTCTCCCTGCACATTGATGTGCTAGAAATAAAATTATAAAAAAGTCTGAGGTGCCATAAGAAAATCAAACTCGTGCTGGGAAGTGGGTGAGCAAGACTGACTTTCCTTCTGCAGACGGTGCGCTCTCGGGGGGGATCCTTGAGCAAGCACACTTGGGTGGGCAGTGCCCCTGCTTACAGCTCCAACCTGTCGCAATCCTGCCCTTCCCTGATTGAAGGAGCTCAGGGGTACAATCTGCATGATTGGCTAACATAAAATTGGGGTGGGTACAGAAAAGAGGGTGTAATGGGATATCTGATAAGGAGATTAAAAACAGGTTCTCTGACCACTGGGTTCCCCACCTCAGATGGCTTCCTTTACATGTGAACCATAAATTAAGACCGCATTCTGAAAATGGACCAACAGACTTCTGTTTCTCACGGATGTTACCATATTCTCCTTCCTCTCTATGATCCCTCCTCTGATTCCTCAAGAAGTGTTCACCATGCACCTGCTCCACGGCAGCCCTGCAAGCCTGGGGACAAGGTGGCTGGGCTCTGAGCCATTGAGGAGCTCAGTGCCTGGGTTCCTTAGAAGCCCTACACCCACGCTCCCACACTCGTGGTTTATCCACAAAAAGACGATGAAGGCAGGGGAAAGCGCTCCTGGGAGCAGCTGGAGCCATGGCCCTTTCCAGTCCTGTTCCCATACGACATTCCGCCATCGAATCTGTGTATTATGATCGGCCACGTTTGGCTGTGGTCCAAAAGAAAACCACTTCAAGATTTCAAAGACGCCCTTTCTGAAAGAGGAACCTGCAAGAATATTCTGTATTCTTAAGTTTCTGTAGAGCAGGTCTGTAAGTGGCCTGAGCCCTGGCGTGTGAGCCAAGCTGACCCCACCAGCACCCTCCTGGCCGTTGCCTGGCTCCTCCCCAGCCGCGGTGCAGCCTCCTGTGAGGGGTCCCTCTGTGCTGGTCCCGGGATTGCCCAGGAAACTCTCTGGGGTTCCCTCCTTGGGGCCAGCCTCGCCACCTTCTGCACCTGGCTGTACAGGCCTGGCCCGGGGCCTTCTGGATTCCTCTTCCTGGAGGCCGTGGCTGCCACTCGCCTCCTCACAGTCCTCTCCCCTGCCCAGGCAACCCCTTCCTTGCGCCCATGTCACCCTGTGTGCCCTTTGTCCTCACATTTGCCAAGTCGCATTATTAACCCCTTCCCTCCAAGAATTTACTGAAGCCACCTGGGTGCTGGTCCCGGCCAGGCTGGAGACGCAGACCCAGCAGGACCTGGTGTGTCCTCCCAACCTTCTCCAGGGGAGGCAGAGGACAGACCAGCTGCCCTTGTCACCAGAGGCTGAGTCCCACCTCACTGCCTCTGTGGCATTTGACACCACAGTGACTCCTCCGGGAATCACCTGGTTCACTCGTTAGGATTTCAGGACATCTTCTCCCTGGAGTCTCTTCTACCGCCTCCTTTCCAGTGTCCTGGCCAGTCCCTCCTCCTGTCCCTGACCTCAGTGTTGGGCTGCAGCACACACCCAGTGTCAGTCACACCAACTGACTGCAGCCTCGCCAGCCTGGCACATCCAGTCCCTGGCTTCTGGTCGCCCTGCCCTCTCTCCCAGCAAGCCTGCTCCTCCTGCCCTGTATCTCTAATTGATGGCCACTCCATTCTTCCACCCATGAAGGCAGAATGTGGAGCTTGAAACTGCCCTGGGCTTCTCATTTACTTACCTCCCACTGTCAATCCTGGCAGCATGGCCTTCAGAACACAGCCAGACCCTGCACGCATCTCACCACCTGCTTCTGCCACCCTGCTACCACCTGGGTGACTGCAGTGGCTTCTAGACGGGTCTCTGGGCATCTCCCTGTCTCCCTTGGGTCTGTGCTCAGTCCAGCAACTGGCCCTGGTAGGCTGCAGGCCAATCTGTGGGGCTTCTGACTTCCCAGCAGCAGAGGACCCGAGTGCATCTCCACGGGGACTGAATATGACAGCAGCATGGGTTTCCCCAGGACCCATGCTCACCTCTACCTGTGGGTGGGAGGGGATCAGCAGTCTTTGCACCCCGCAGTGATTCTTCCTCAATCTCGACCTAGCCCCTTAGACCCAACACACGGCAGGATTCCTGAGTCATAAGCAAGCATCTCCTTTCCCCCAAACTTAGATTTCAACCTTGTGCAAATTGATTAGGCCAAAGTTTCAAATCAAGTGATAAAGGGTACTGTCTCTGGTGCTCTTGGCTTTTTTAAGGAATAGGGTCTGACTTTCTCATGTTTTTCCTACAAACAGAACTTATCTACGTTCATCAGTGTGGCCAGTAAGTTTGCTCAGCTCCAGTATCTGTGGAAGGTGCAGGACTCGGGAGCTGTGAGTGCGCTCACCTGGGGTCTCTCTGCGTACACCTGTGCAAGTAAGGACGCAACTCACCTGGCAGGGTGGCCTCTGACCCCACCAGTGTCTCCCAGAAGTGGATGAACTTGGGTTCCTAGCTTCGGGGTCTCTTTAACTTAGTATTTTGCAAACAGCTATTGGATAGATCCTGCTAACTAAAAGTGTCCATATTTACAAAATGGATTCGATATAATCTCTCCATTTTCTGCAAGATCTGTATTCCAGTGTCCAAACAGATGAGGGGAAAGTACATTTTCTTCCAAACATCTGGCCTGATATGACTAGTCCTCTCTTTGAAAAACATCAAGACAGCCAGGTGCGGTGGCTCACGCCTGTAATCCCAGAGACTTGGGAGGCTGAGACAGGAGGATTGCATGTTTAAAGCCAACCTCGGCATTTTGTGAGACCTTGTCTCAGAATAAAATATAGAACAGGCTGGAGATGTGGCTCAGTGGTTAAGTGCTTCTGGGTTCAATCCCCAGTACCCCCCCCAAAAAAGAAAAAGTATCAAGAGGTTGATTATATTGACTCCACTGAAATATTTAAAAAATGTGAATCTATGATGTAAGAGATTAAAAAGATGGAAATTGTAGGATGTCAGCTGGATGTGGTGGCACACACCAGTGATCTCAGAAAGAGGATTGCAAAAGGGCTGGGGTTGTGGCTCAGTGGTAGAGGGTCACTGGCTTGAGTCTCTGGCAGAAGCAAGGAAGGCAGGCAGACAACTTGCGTTGGTTTCTGAGGATGAATATACACTGATTTGTAACAAGGGAGATTTTCTGCAGCCATATCATTTGGTCTCGATTTTAGAATTCCCTGTATTCAAACTCTTACTCTTCTAAAAAACCTCCAAGAATACATGAACAGATTGCTATATGTAAGTAGACATTTTCAAAATTCAGATACCATGGTCAGTGGCTTCACAGTAGTTCAATTTTAGTAGTTTTAAATATTTTAAATCTTTTTTAGAGAGGGGAACAGCGAGAGAGAGAAAAGCAATTTTTATTTAGTTTTTCATGTGACTTTCATTCCTCTGACAGTTTATGTGGTGCTGGGGTTTGAACTCGAGTACTTGCACATGCCAGGCAAGCGCTGTAACTGCTGAGCCACTGCCCCAGCCCAGTTTTAAATATCTTAATTATGCTTCATGGATCTACAACTTACGGGACCAATTTCTCCCTTCAGGGTTGCTGCTATATGGGGTTTTAACATCTGAAGTTACTTAAAATGACTCCTGGAGACTTTATTATTAGCTTTAAAATGTTGAAGTGTTACTGGGTTTCACGTGTATGATTGCTTTTGGAGTTGCTAATTAGATATTATTAACTCCTGAATTTATCTTCAGCTATTTTAATATGTAAATGCTGCTTATGAAATTTTCCTTTAGAAAGTCTCATAACTGCAGAGATGTCTTACGCTGCAGTCTCTTTTGCATGGTGTTTTGTGCTTAAGTGCTTAGGTGTTTGCTGAATACATGAAAAATGGACTGAGGGCTATTTTTCAATTTTTATTTTTAATCTTTTTTGCAGCGCTGAGGATCAAATCTATGTCCTCACTCATGCGCTAGGCAAACTCTACCACTGAGCTATAACCCCAGACCCGAACTATAATTTTACATAAAACAAAAAACTTAAGGACTGGCGCATTGGCTCTGTGGTTAGTGCTTGCCTGGCATGCATGAGGACACTGTTTGAACCCCAGCACCGTGTACACAACAAAGTGTCGGGGCAATGAAAGCCACATGAAAACTAAGTAAAATTGATTCTGTCTCTCTTGGGGAAAAAAACAATTTTTAAACCCAGTGCTCTTTTTGATGAGGCCAACAACTCAACACACTTTGGAAATGAGTGAAATGTGCCTCAGCACTTCTCCTCGCTCCTACCACTGTTTCGTAGCTAGCTCTGGAGCTGGACACCACCACGTAGCACTTACTTTTTTGTTCTTTCTATAGAGGCCATGTTGTCCAAGAGACTCTTGAACTTATTGCTCCTAACTGAAATTATCTCCAGCTCCCTCCCCAAACCCAGGTTCCTGTAACCACCATTCTCCAGCTTCCACATCAGTGAGATCATGCAGTATATCTGTTTATGCCTGGCTTATCTAACTCAACGTCCTCTACACTCCTCCACGTAGCCACAGATGACAGGATTGCTTTCTGTTTTAAGTTTAAATAGCATTCCACATTTTTCTTTTTCTTTTTCTTTGTAATGGGGACTGAATCCAGGGGCATTTAACCACTGAGCCACATCCCCCGGTCCTTTTTATTTTTTAATTTGAGATAGGATCTTGCTAAGTTACTTAGGGCCTCCGAAATTGCTGAGGCTGGCTTCAAACTTGCATTCCTCCTGTCTCGGCCTCCTGAGGGGCTGGGATTATAGACTGCGCCACCATGTCCCGTGTTCCACATTTTATTTATCCACTTAACCATGTGTGTACCTGCAGGCTGATTCCCTATCTCCGCTGCGGTGACTAATGCTGCAGTGACCCTGGGAGTTTGCTAGATGGTGTGGTGGTTCTATTTTTAATTTTTTGGAGGAACCTCTGTACTTTTTTCCATAACAGCTGTACTATGTTACACTTCCACCAGGTCTGCAAGGTTCTTTCCTCCACATCTGCAAGGTTCTCTTTCCTCCACATCCTCCCCAACATTTACCTTCAATCTTTTTGATAAGCTCATAATAACCATCCAACCTGGTATGAGGTGGCATCTGCCTTTTGTGACACTAGAGACTGAGCCCAGGGGGGGCCTGCCACTGAGCTACATCCCCAGCCCCTTTTTCGAGACAGGGTCTGTTATCCCGGCTGGCGTGAGCTTGAGATCCTCCAGCCTTGGCTCGCAGAGGGGCTGCTGTTACAGGTTGCACCTCCCACACACGTTTGTTGTCTCCATTTGCATTTCTGATGATAGCAATTTTTTTTCAGGAATGGTTGGCCACATGTGGGTTTGTCTTTTTTTTTTTTTTTTTTTTTTTTTTTTGAAAAACATCTATTCAGGCTGGGCATGGTGGTGCATGCCTACAATCCCAGTGACTTGGGAGGCTGAGGCAGGAGAACTGCAAGTTCAAAGCCAGCCTCAGTAACTTAGCAAGGCCCTTAGCAACTCAGCAAGACCCTGTTTCAAAATAAAATATAAAAAGGGCTGGGGATGTGGCTCAGAGGTTAAGTGCCCTTGGGTTCAATTCTCGGTACCAAAATGAATGCAATCTCTTCAGATCCTTTGTTCATTTCTAAATTGGGTAGCTTGTTTTCTCACTATGGGGTTCCTTGTGTTTTTGGATTTTAACATCTATCAGGTACATCACTGAAAAGTCCTGAGAGTTTGCTTGGGAGTCCTCAGTGGCCTCCTTCCCAACTGGGTGGAGTGGTCTCTCCACCTCCTCCATTTAAATTGCTGGTTTGAGTAGCACCTACGTACTTGGTTGCTGGGTGTAAAATATTGGGTTTTCACATTTGCAACAAGATTTTTTTGTAGGACCTGGTCTCTGTACCTCAGGCTTATGGTTTAGTTGGAAGGTAAGACCAAAAAGCTGCCCCGTCGGTACGTGCTAAATACGAAAGGTGGTAGCGGAGAGCAAGCGCCTCTGGTGGGTGGTTTGGGTGAGGAACAGACGCGTTGAGTGATCTTAATCCAGTTCCACCGCTGCCGTGTGCTGGTTTAAAATGCTACCTCAAGATCCTGTAACACACCTGGGTTACACCGGAAAAATAAGCTATAACCAAACGGCCCCAGTTCAATTTAGGCAAATCTTACCCTTCTGTGTGAAATCCAGGTAGAATTCAGCGATGTAAAAACACTTTCAATTGGTGGAGCCTTTCTTTAGTGAGATTACCAGGAAGTGCAATATATACAAATGAGATTTTCTTAGTTGCTTTTGAGGCTGGCGGGTTGTGGGTGGGGACAGGGACAGTGGAAGGGAACTCGGCCCCTCTGGCTTCCCCGGGCTCCTTTCCAGAAACTGCCGCTGCTCTTAGGCACGGCAGCAAGGCCCGGACCAGGCTCCTGACCGGTGCCCGGGGGTTACGAAGTGCAGTGCTGTGAGGGGCTCTGCCCTAACCACTCTCCTAGGCCCAGGTAGCGCATGTTGGCGTGTTAACCGGAAGACACGGCCGAGCACCAAAATGCCCGAGAAGCAAGTTACTTACTGCTGCCAATTTTCTTTTACAGCAAGAATAATCACAACTTTAATGACCACCAGTGACTTCATGAGTAAGCAAAACGACTTTTCCTCCCACGTCCTGTTTGTGTCCTCCTACTTGTGCCTTCTTGCTTTGGAAACAGGGTTCAGCAGGGCTTGGCTGTGTTGGGTCAGGACAGCAGCAGCGCAATCCTAGTCTTTGCTGGCTGCCTCTTTTATTACTAAGCCTCTGCTTGCAGTTCCTGGGGAAGAGTAGATTTCACTCCAGCAGCGATGAGGGACATGCAGAACCACACACAGCTACTGGATTATGTTGTGAAATGTTTTCAAAGATCAGGGCAGCGAATGTGGCGACATGAACCTGTGGTCCCAGCTACTCAGAGGCCGGGGCAGGAGAAATGCTTGGGCCAGGCCAGCCTGGACACGAGAACCAGATCTTTGTTTTTAATTTTTTTGTAGTGTAGGAGTAGGGCAGGATGAGCACCCGAGGGTGCCTGGCCTATCTGAGGGAGCTGAGGAGACTGGTTTGGAGAGATCTTAAAGCTGAAGACAGGTTTGATCAGGAGGTAAAGACTCTTAAAAGGCACAGCACACGTGAAGGCTGGGAGCAATGAAGGTCCAGGGCTGGAGAGGCTGAGAGGCCTTAAGTCTGGAGTGCAGAGCTGAGCAGCGGGGAAGCAGGGAAGCAGGGATCACCTTTGGGGAAGGAAGCATCCAGAACCGAAGAAGTGCCCACAAGCAGAAAAGAAAACAAGCCTCTGAAGGCTTTTCAACGCAGGGGACTGGCATCATTGCTTGACAACTTAGTTCAGCTCCCCAGTCGAGCATGGCATACGTTATAAACCTTTGGAAAACGATTAGAACAACATCTGTCCATCTACTCAGTGAAGATTAGAAAATGTCCCAAGCACACAGACCCTTAAATAAGCTAATTATTATTTGAAACACACTGCTTCAGAACAGGAAGATGCATGTTAGTCCCTTCTCTGAGGTTGCAGTAACCCATATCCTTTTTATTAGTCCTGGTTGTAGGATGAAAATCATTCTGATTAAACCGGGCCTGATGGCACACACTGGCAATCCCAGCAACTAAGGAGGCTGAGGCAGGAGGATTGTAAGTTTGAGGCCAGCCTCAGCAGCTTAGCAAGACCCTGTCTCAAAATAAAAAAATAAAAAGAGATGGGGATGTGGCTCAGTGGTAGAGCATCCCTGAGCTCAATTCCCAGTACCATAAAAAGGATTATTCTGCTTAAAGCATAAAGTTAGATCAAGTCGGGGAGAAGGGACAGACAGGCCTGGGTCTTCCCTACAAGACTTGAATTCTCAGCAGGGAAAGGGAAGTGAAACCATAACTAAAGAAATCTACAGATGAAAGATGAAGTTTCAAGATCAAGAACATACTATGTTTTTTACTGCTGGTTGCTGATCCTAAAAATGACCAGTGTTTGTTGGTTTTAAAAACGGTGTGACTCATATATTCACCTGTTTCACTACCATGAAGGTGTTTTAAATCTCAAAAACCTTATTCATCAGGGCTGTTGCCACCTTAAAGGCATTGCCCCAGTGATCTTTTTCGCAGAATCACAATTTGGTGACTTCATCGTAAAACTGCTGTGATGTCTGGGCCCATTCTTCAGACTCTCTCCACAGAATAGCATGATCCTACCTTTGCACAACACAGAATGGTCTAAGACACCAGCCACCCTTGACCTAAAATGAGGAAAGGGATTTTAAAAGTTGTACTTCTTGGTCGGAGCCAGACCACTCTAAAGCATGAAGATGATAAATGGTTATTTGTGAAGTCAGGCCAGGTGATCCAAGGAAGATGTCGCAGGAAGTTCAGACATGTTCAGTCTGCAGTTCGGTTTCATTCTGGGTGGAGGCTGCAGCTGGACGCAGTCTGCTTCTAGAGCAGGAAGTAGTTTTCCCTATGATGTCACAAGTTCTTAATACCCACATTTTTTCTGATTTTTCAGTTCTTATTCGTTTTGTGATCATGCTGGCTTTAAATATATGGGTCACAGCCACAGTTTTTCGCTATCGGAAGACCACCGTAAAGACTGACTGATGGATACGTTATTCCTAGACATAAAGTGGATTTCGAACAGCTGAAGCAAAGGAAAAAGCAGCTCGTTGATACGGAAAGGTCTTTTATGTACTCAATCTTTCAGAAAACTTTGAAGCCAAAGATAATTGGGACTGCAAGAGCCCCTTAAGCTTGTTTAAAATGCCGGTTTTGCTGGGTTTGGTGGCACATCCAGCTAAGAAGGCTGAGGATGGCAGGTTCCAGGCCAGCCTGGGCAACTTTGGGAGATCTTGTTTTAAAATAAGATGGGCTGGGGGTGTTGCTCAGCGGTAGAGTGTTTGCCAAGCTTGCAGGCCCCAAGGTTCAATTCCCAGGACCAGGAAAACACAAAAGCCTGTTTCCCTTCTGCTCTCCACTCCTGAAGTCAGACTTGGGCTCGGACAGCAGCAGTTTTGGCGTCTGTAGTGACTGACGGAAGAGGGCTCTAGAGCCCACTGGCCCGTTCTCCGGAGATGGTGATCGTACTTTCCAGAGGGCCGACTACATCTGTTTCTCAGCTTTCAAGATCTTTTAAGTGACGACTTCTCTCACAACGGAGTGGGATGAAATGCCAGTGCCCAGCGGGGCTCACTTCCTGGGAGGTTGGGTGTAACGTGGACCACGTAGCAAGCCTCAGTGGATCCTAACTGGGGGTTTCTGTGCTCACGCACCCTTTAGCTTCATGCTGGGCCTCTGAGTAATTCCTAACAGAGGTTCTCGCAGCTGTGATCTCCACTGAGGATGAGGAAATAAACCCCACCAAGCTTCCTGATCCAAGCACAGTGCTACCACTATAAAGGGCTGTGCCTGCACAATTATCATTATTGGAATTAGATATAAAATGCCACTTTTTAGCTATTGAAAATATAGTAGTGAAGAGTAGTGTGAGGTTCTGCCCAGATTTTAGATTTTATTCCTACAGCGTCTTACTCATCAACATGACACTGAGATTGCTGACTGTATATTTTCCTCTAAAACCTTCTGAACCTAACACTTAAAAACTCAATTCCCCTTCTAAGTGAATGGCATTATTGTTATAATGCAGTAAATGATGTTTACTAGTAAATTTCCCTGTGAACCTGTGCAGAATAAACTTTCATATTTTGAACTTTGCTAATTCTGATTTTTATTTTATCTTTTTGTGGTGCTGGGGACCTCTGCTGAATCTTAAAGCTGTCAATAGTTTTCATGTTTCAAGTTATAAGGTAGTTTTTCAATAAATTGGTTAATTATTTTAGAACTAGTGCTTGGGACCACTAGGAAGAAAAATGCTGTATCAAAAAATCCCAGACTTGGGAGGCTGAGACAGGAGGGTCAAAAGTTGGAGGCTAGTCTGGGCAATTTAGTGGGAACATGTCTCAAAAATAAAGGCAAAAGGTCTAACGATGTAGCTCAGTGGTAAAGTGCCCCTGGATTCAATCCCCAGTACCAAAAAGTAAAATGAAGCCATTCACACATAGCTGTTTCAATCACAGTTGTTACTTAAAAGAATCCAAGTTAATATTACATATACATTTGTAATCTGACCATTAGTGTAAACACAAATTACAACCAGGGTATGATGGTACATGCCTATAATCCCAGAAACTTGAGGCTAAGGCTGGAGGATGGCAAGTTCAAAGCCAGCCTCAGCAACTTAGCAAGACCCTGTCTTAAAAGGCTGAGGATGTGGTGGGTCAGTGGTTAAGCAGCCCTGGATCCAATCCCTGGTACCAAAACAAAATCATCACCCCCCCCAAACCCCCAAATTATGATTTTTATTCCAACAAATATATACATAAATTTTTAAAGATATAATTTATCAGTACTTACCATTGCTTAAATAATTCCCTTAAAAACATCTTAGGGGAAGAGGTCTGCAATCTTTTTCCCTTTCAAAGGAAAAAAAGGAAAAAAAACATTTGAATTATTCCAGATACATTATCATATTTAATCCTTCAATAATCCTACCAGGTAGACATAATCTCCAGTTTACAGATAAAAACACTGAGGTGAGAATGAACATGCTACCCAAGATCCGGCAGTTTAACAGTGGTCTAGAAAACTCTCCTGACCCAACAGATCGCCTGCTTCCTTTCCCAACCTCAACAACTGAATTTCAGCTCAGGTCAAAATTCTTTGTATTTCTCCACGAACCAAACAATGACCGAGCAGAAGAATCACAAGCCTATATAGAAGTCTACGACTATGCCCATCCCACACAACTTTTTTTGGCAGATTTTAGAAGGTTATAGCATTCCAGGACTATTTCACAGGAAAAGCATGAAAATGTTTACGTCTTAATTTCTTTTATTTAATTTTTTTATAAAAAGCAGGCATAAAATACAATTACATTACTACAAAGATGCAACAAAATTTAAAAAAATCAAGGAGGTACGATTTTTGTTCATGGGGACAATTGATCAAATGTCCATGATCATCTATAAACCATGCAGTTCATACCTTGTTACAGGTCCAAGTAAGTTGTCATGGGGAAGGGACCAAGGCGAGGCCCGGGGCCTGACCCCAGCACTGTCGCACAGTGCTCTTCAAAGTGCTTTAGGGCCGTGGCACTTCCACAAGCGGGGAGCTGAGGCCTCCGCCAGGCAAGGAAGCGAGTCAGCAGCAGGGTCAGCGTGGACCCAGGAACTCAGTGGCGTGCCCAACTGGGCGTTGAACACAGTACTCAAAGCATTCTCAGCAAGGTCAGGTAGTGTCTGAGTTGCTCTACGTTACCCTCGGAATCCCATGAGAAAAGGTGAACAGCAGAGCAAGGCGTCTTACGATGGCTTGGCGACCTCGAGATTTCTGGTCTGGGGTCCGCATACGAATAGACGCAAAGCAGCCCCTCGGAGCCAGATTCGTGTAGCTCTAGCTTTGCTTCGGTTTGGAAAGCACTAACTTTTAAACTGCATTTATCAGTGTTGCCCATTGGTTAACTAGAGCACTTTAAACTTCTAGATGTTTTTTATATCTTCTAGATAAATGAACTTTTTAAGTATTTTTAAAAACATGTTTACATTACTTTTCAACAGTAATACCAGCACTAGTTTTCCTCCTAATTCTGCCTCCCTATCCCCACACAAGTACAAAAAAATCAAAGTAAGAAAACCCCAGTATTCACTATTTCTAGTTCCCATTGGAGGTATTCATGGTTCTAGGAGAAATCAGGTGTGAAGAAATAAACAGAATTTGGTCTAATAATTATCAAGGAAATTTTGGAACCTCAAGAAAAGAGAAACTGGCACAAGATCAGGTTGCTTCATGTTTACTGTGTGTTGGGACGAACATGTGCACAGGCAGTATATATGAAGGCGGCAATGGGGAAAAAGCAAATTCTTACCCAAGGTCAGCATTTTTTATTAAGCAGATTCTGTTAGTTGGACAAACAACCTTATAAACCTTCGTATCAAACCATATGATGTGAAGAATCTCCATGAAAGAGCTTTTTCCACCCCTCAGAAAATCCTTTTTTCTCTAAATACTTCACATTAATTTTTCTTGTATCACACCATGATTCTCCTTGTTCATATATATACATGTGCATATATGTATATACATACACACATACAGCATTCGAAATTTAAACTTTTGCCTTTTTTTACTCAAATACTTCAATTACTCATCTGTAAACTTGAAATTATTTCACCTTAATAAAGTTTATTAAAAATATATATATATTTATATACTCTCCAATTCAGAATAGGATAGAACCTCCCATAGTGTAACAAAATCTTTATATAAAATATTAATTCAGTCTCCTTTTAACAACTCTAATGAATGGAAATATTTCTTCTATATAAATTTTATATATTTTTCATTTTTAATCTTAAAAGAAAAAGTGAGCTGTGCCCAAACCAGCGCTGCAGTACACACCTGCAAGGGATGGGCACGCACAGCTGGTCTCGGCACAGAAGCAGGCAAGGGCACAGACCTGCCTCGTCGGCAGAGCAGAATTCAGCTCAGAACACCAGCAGGCCAAAGTGCACTCTTAATTTCCACTATAATATCTGCTAGGGGATCAAACTCTTTAAACATCTCTGCATTAACCTCAGAGGGAAGCAATGAGAAATGTCGACTTCCTTCATTGAAATACTGGATGATACATCTCGATATCACACGGAACTCTGCATATGTACACAAAGAGACTGGTAAAAGACTATATACTCTTTAAAAACTTGATGCTCAACATTGCTGCGTATTGTTGCAGCACAAAACATGTTTATCTGGGATAATGAGAAACAGCAGGAGTGGTCCTGCACAAATTCTAGCCTTGAGAGCATTTTAAAAATAAAAATCAGATCAAGTGCCTTTGAGGCTGCTTCTTCCCAGTCACTGATTTTCCTCAACCCAGCACTGAAATATTGCCATATGCTGCTGTATGTTTGAGGATCACATCTACATATTTAAAATATATCTACAGTATATACTAGTTTTCTTTATATGAGACGATTTTTAAAATATTGACTGTGAAAATGTAAAAATAGTCACAAAATGTCTTTACCAGAAATAAAAATGCATCTAGGGTGGCCAGTAGACTCAAAGCAAAGCAGACAAGTTTGTAGTCAGACCAATAGAGTTCTATAAAAGAGGATGGATGAATAGACGTACATCAAAGATGTATTATATCACTTCCAACACTACCCATTACTGTTTCTAAGACCAACACATCAAATTTTGTTATACAATCAAAATAGGCTGACACTGCTAGAACTGTGTGTAAAAATAGTGCGCTATTTTTCTTACACAAAGCAAGTTTGCATCCTAAGAGCTGGTAACACATGGTTTTTTTTTTTTTTTTTTAAGTACAGAAAAGTGTTGAAACTTTGAGGGGAAAAAAAATTAAATTAAGGCATTCAAAATTCAAAAGTTGCCTATCATGAAGCATGAGGGAACCAATATACTTCAAACTTCGTGTTACAGCAATTGCTTAAACATGAACATGCAGCTTCCATTCACAGGGTAAGTGAATAAACTCCAACTTATGGCTTTACACAAGTGCATAGTTGCAACTGAAGTAATGCTATCTGATTAATATGTATAAAAATGGGGAGTTAAAAACCCTCTTCAGTATTACAGTACTATATGTGTATGCACTTATACACATACAGTACCACGGTTACATCTTACAGATGCAGTCAGTATCATTGTAGTGGAATCCATTTCCAGATTTCTTCTGGTAAAGGTGCTGGTGAAATCTCTCTGTTGAAGCTGTAAAGATGATTTCTTCAAAATTTAATTCTTCTCAATCCTTCTGTGCAATGTAGTGTGAGTGACTGTCAAGAGAGCTTTATGAAACAAGTTTGGGGGAGTTGCATATGATATCCTTACTCTATTAAGCAGTAATTGTTGGTTCAACTTGTTGCTTCAAAGGAGCCCAGAAAATCTCTCCAAAACTTGTCATTTATATTACAGGAAAAAGAAAACATATGTATGTATATGTGTGCATCAGTCTCTCAGGAAAATATAGCTTTTTAATAAATTTTGGGTCACATTTCAGTCTTAACTGGAAGAATATGATCACCTTGAATGACTGCTTTCATGGAAGGCAGTTAGCTGGAAAAAAAGCAAAAATAAAAGTTAGCTGACAGTAAAATAACTTGAGACTATTAAATACCTTGAACAGGCATTTCAATTCATATTATTAAACTATACTATATTATAACTACTGTATTTCTGACACCTAAATCATGCATAAGCATATTTAGTTGTATTACTTTTCTTATTTTTAGGTACATGCAATTATGTTGTTTTTTAAAACCATGAACTCGAAATCCCCAATGGCTACAAACATTACACACAAGTTTTGATGCAGTTAACAAGCTAACAGGGTTAAACAATATGCCACCCAATAAAACATCTGAAAACAAGTTGGATTTGAGGGTTAACTACTAGCTGCACTATGTATTTGAAAGGGCTTATAATCCAGCTTCTACTTGGCTATTTGGCCCTAAGCCACATTTTTCTTATTTATGAAATGGGAACGAACACAGTTGTAATACATAAGTTTAAAGATACTCTGTAAAACTTGTGTATAAGCAGTTCCCAATGTTACATGATGGAAGGATATGTTTCGCAATACGCCTACTTAGTGCAAGACAAATACCTCTTCAAAACCCATTCTACGTAAAAGGGCTTAACTTCCATTCTATCTCCTTTAACTCACTATTAACCAAACTATTTTACACTTTCTAAAAGTACAGGAATTTTCACAGCGTATCATTAACATTCTTCAGCAAGGGTAAGGCTGAGCTCTTGCCACATCTCACCACATCACAAAGCCAAATCAGAAAAAGCGATTTCACAGCACTTAGCAGGCTTAAAAAGATTTTATGGTTTTAATTCTTGCAAACTAAAGAAGGAAAGAGGAGGGAGGAGAAAAGGATGGAGGGAGAAAGTAATACCCTGCTATGTTCACAAACCAGTGTGGCTCCAGGAGCTTGAGAACATTGTAAATTTTATATTTCTGAATACAGCTTCTTTAGAATGAATATAAAATTCCAGAATTAGCTCCTTTTTATTATAACATTTCATTCCCAAGATAAAAAAATTTAAATTTTGACCATACTGAGAATTTATAGACAATAAAGAATCTGAACATAGCATTTCACTTTTAAATTTGCCATGGAAAATTCAGTTAGAAACTTTTCTGAAAACTACTTTAAAAATTTTCAAAACTAATCAGAAATAATCAAAGTCCAAGTGCAAACCACATGCACTACCTGGAAGGCCTAAAAATTTTTTTTTCCATTTGATTTACCCCATTTATTTCTTCAGAAATCAAAAACATCGTCATCATCATCACCATCATCAACATCATCAAATGACCAATCCCAGTCTTTAAATGCCAAATCAAGCAGTCTGCAATAGGAGGTTTGCAAATTTATACTCTTAAGTCTTTACGAATAGCTTAATCCTATGACCTAGAAATCATACTTCTAATGTGCGGTACGATTTCGCATTTCCACTTTCCCTTTCCATGTAAATGCTTTCCAGAATACTCAAGAACTGAAGACAGAGAAGATACTTGGGGTAAGATGATACAATCTGCTTCCTCCTCTTCATCCCCAATGCCCAGAAAAAGATGTAACTGTCCTGCTACTACCTGGCACAGGGGGAAAGCCACAGCTGTGTAAGTGGCACTGACAACTTACCTTGGCTAAACAGTCTGCACTTAGTGCTGGGGTTTATGTGGCCTTTTCTCTCCAATCCAATAATCTACACTGTAACACTGCAACCATCATAGTAAAAAACAAAACAAAACAAAGCCACCTTTCGTTATTTACAATGTGATCAGCTTGTGCCAAGGAACCCATCTGGTCCCTGAAGCCTCGCCTGGGACAACGATGGCAGTGGTTCTCACCTTTACTGAGTATGGTCTTCCCAATGCTCTCTATACTGTATATTCCCAGGCCTCACTGGGGCCCTGTATGTTTTTGGACTGGGGTGGGGGCAAGTATTTGCATTTCAAAATAAAATACCCAAGTGATTAAGTGGTTTCTCATACAGCTAGGTAACTCTGAGAAACACTGACAAAGCTGGTTGATGGCTGGTTATCCTAAATTAGAAATAAACCAACTAAAATTATGGCAAAAATATGATGATCTTGAAGAAGACACAAACTTGAACGTGATTTTACCTCTCTACTTGCAGAGGTCAGCTTAGAGTACCCTCATTTTACTAGGCTTGAAGTAGATTTTAGCTTTCTTTCAATTTGGAAGATTGCTACGAGCAGGCCTTTCTGGGCAGCTGAGCCTCAGTTTCAGCACATTTTATGAAAAATCAGTATTTCAGATCCTTCCAAAACCTTTGAAGTGTGTGCCAGTGCCACAATCTCAAGTTTTAAAGCCCAATCACCAGGTTGCTAGGGCAATGTATGCAAGGTTTCCCTTAAAACTATGCCTACATCCCTTCCATTCACTTAATTTTGATTATTTCAACTTAAAAATCTTTCTGAATCTGCATTTCTTTTCTCCATTTACACCGTTAGTTCTCAGTTCAGGATCTATTATGTTTGAACACACCTATCCTTCACTGAAGTACTTGTATTTGTAGAACAAAATCAAAGTTCCTCAGCAATGCGTACCTGGTGTTTTTCAGTCAGGTTCAAAACCTCGTCAGCGTCATGACATCTCCTACCACGTCCCAGCATCAAGCTCCCATCCCAGCATGTCTCATTTCAAACACAAACATTCTCACAGTTTAATACTTCTAAATGTGACATTTTGCCTGGAATTGTCTTTTTCCTTATTTGCCTGGAAAATTACTGACTTTCATATTTTGAGATCTTTCATCTCCCCACCCCCGTTTTGGGGATTGAACCCAGGCACACTCTATCACTGAGCTATATACATCCCTGGTCCCTTTTTTTTTTTTTTTTTTTTTTTTTTTTTTTTTTTTTTTTTTTTTTTTTTAGAGGGAGGAATAGTGAGAGAAAGAACCAATTTTAATTTTATTTAGTTTTTATGTGGCTTTTGTTGCTCTGACACTCATTGTGTATGTGGTGCTAGGATTTGAACTTGTGTCCCTGCACATGCCAGGCAAGCTCTGTAATTGCTGAGCCACTACTCCAGCCCCAATCCCCACCACCTTTTATTTATTTATTTTTGAGACAAGGTCTCGCTAAGTTGCTGAGGCTGACCTTGAACTTGTGATCCTCCTGCCTCAGCCTTCCAAGCTGCTGGGATTGCAGGTGTGCACATTGTGCTGGGCTCTGGGACCTTCCTTGAAGTCCTCCAGCTGCATTCTTGCTTTCCTTTGCCCTTTCATGCCTCCATTACAGGCAACATTTTACAGAGCAGTACAATTATCTGCTTGCCCGTCTCCTCCATTAACTGATCAATACTTTTATACCTCAGTTCTGAGAAACCTACTATCAAAGAATGCTTCAGAAAGGGTGCACTGATCCCAGTAGCTCAAGAGGCTGAGGCCAGAGGATCACAATTCAAAGCAAGCCTCAGCAACTTAGGCCCCATCTGGGGATGGGGATGTGGTTCAGTGGTTAAGTACTGCTGGGTTCAATTCTCAATACCAAAAAAAAAAAAAAAGGGGGGGGCAGGGTGCGCACTGAATTTTGAGTTCCAGCAGCAGTATACAAGAACACTCATTTCTCTCCATCTCATAACACTGAGTTAATCCTTCCAGTTTGGCAGGTGAAAAATGGTTTTGTTATAGCTTTAGTTTTAATTCTTTGGTTAATGATCAGTTTGGTTACTTTTTTTTTTAAGAGAGGGACAGTGAAAGAGAATACTTTGTTTTTCATGTGGTTTTTATTGCTCCAACACTTTGTTGTGTATGTGGGGCTGTGGTTTGAACCACTGTCCTCACTTATGCCAGGCAAGTGTTGTAACTGCCAAGCCACCACTCTAGCCCCGTTTGGTCACATTTTTAGTTTTAACTGCTGCTTCTATAGTAATGCCTATATGGGTCTCACTATTTTTATGTAGGATGAGGCTTCTTGTTAATGATTTAGAAGAAGTTCTGTTTGCTTTGCAATGCTAGGGATTGATCCCAGGCCTCACGCATGCAAGCACTCCACCACTGAGCTATACCCAACAGCCCCTAAAAGGTTCTTAAATACAAAGATACTAACCCAGCTTTTTCATGTATTTATATTTTGCAACTATGTGATGTTTTAACTTTTTTTTAAATGGTGTTTTAAACTTTAAGGCTTTAATTTTGGAGTAGTAGTCTTTGAATTTCTTCGCTTATATTCTTTGGAAGCTCTCTAATACAAAATCAGATGTACACAGTCACTTTATTCCACTTCATTAATAGGTTTATACTGACACTTTCAGTTGAATATAAATTATTATTTTCCCCAAATAATTAGAGTTTTGTTTTTTTTTTTTTCCCCAGGGCTGAGGACCGAACTTGGGGCCTTGTGCATGCTAGGCAAGCGCTCTGCCACTGAGCTAAATCCCCAACCCCTTTCCCAAATAATTAGCTAGCTTTCTAGAATTTAGAAATGGAAAAGAACAAAGGCAATCCCCATGATGGAACAGCTGTCTTTATCCTAAGTTTTAACTGTGATGGCATTTTTTCCCCTTAAGACCAGGTAAATGAGCATTAGTTGCATTTGTGCCTTAAACTTCCCTTCATGGCTTAACTATTGTTATTTTTTAAAAAGACCCTGTCCCTCTCCGGGTCAGTATTTTGTGCTTTGAATTGAAACAAATTAGGATCTCCCTGAACTGTGTTCATCAAGAGGGCATATTATTTAAAATCCATTTAGCACGGTATCTTAATCTCAACACCAAACCACCAAGATAACACTTTAGAACGGTGTTTCTACATATGCTTCCTAAGTGGTCAAATGACTTGTACTCATACCACTGTGAGGCCACTAGTGGAGTTCTCAATGTCCGCTCTGAAACTGGACTATCTGGACCTACATTCATGACCCTGTAGCTTTCTGCCGTGTGACTCTGGGCACACAATCTATGTCTGTTTCTCCATCTGTTAAGGTGGTTTCACAGAGTGGTACTGAAGTTTAAGTAAAAACAGCAAAAACTCTCAGAAGGGGACCTAGCATGTAACAAGCACTAAAGTGTTCTCTTACGTAATAATAGCCAACACTCATCTGTCACTTTAAAACACTTCACTACAGAAAAGGGAAGTGCTGCATGGAGAGTTAATCGGAACCTAGGATGCCACTGGTGCTAAAAGAAAATAGATAACAGAGCAACTGCTAACCCCAAAGAAAAGCTACCCGCAAAGGATCAGGCAGGTATTTTTGGACACGCTTTGGTATCTATACAAATACATGCACACGATGTGCCTAGCAATGCCAGGGAGCTGTTTAAGAAGGAAACCAAGTATCCATTCAACTGAACCCAGACTACTTAGTACTAAGACTGATACTAAATGAACACACACTTAGGAGCTAGATACTAAACCACTGCTGATAAACACCAGAAATTCTGTCCTTATGTTGTCCTGGATGGTCCTTCACCATCTCTACCCTTCTGTATACAGGGGTGTGTTATGAATGACCAGAATGTTCAAAGCTGCTTCATCTGAAGCCAATGCGCATGTCTACACAGGAAATGCGAAGGCAGGCAGCTCCAGCAGTCTCACCAAGAGGGCACATGGGTGGGTGGTGATGCAGGTCTCGCAGTTCCAGAATAATGTAATTCTTCCAAAGTTGGAAACCTCTGATTTCCTGATAGTTTTCCCTTACTGAACTGAAAATGTACTTCTCTGATTGGTTGTTTCAATATATCTTCCCAGGAAAAGTTCTTTTATTTAGTGCTATTTATGATCTTCTCTCTTTTCAAATAATTTCTTCAAAAGACACAATATCCCTGGTTCTTTCATGTGCTATATGTACAATACTTTCAAATGGCCCACGCTACCTCAGTCATTCTCTTCTATATTCCTTCCAGTTTGGGTATGTGGCTCTTAAAATGTAGCACCCAAAATGAAACACAAACTTTGGTTGAGTCTGGGAAGACAGACATGTAGAAGACTCACAATCTGTGAGTTAACGAAAGAGCAGAGACTGATGTTAAAAACAGTGGAAGAGATGTTTCAGAGGCATAACAAAATCAGACTATATTTTAAATATGTGCATCTCTTATGTTTAGAATTCTGGAGCATATGAAATTTTAAGATTTCATAAAACATACATTCTACAGTTCTTATATTAGTTTTATCTGTGTGCACAATTATGAAAGAAATCCCTACTACTTACTGTTGATATGACAATTTAAAAAACCAATAAAGGGCTGGAGCGTTGGCTCAGTGGTTTTGGTTCTTGCCTGGCATGCACAAGTACCTGAGTTCAAACCCCAGCACCACGTATACAACAAAGACTCGGAGCAACGAAAGCCACGTGAAAAACTAAATGAAAATTGATTCTTTCTCTCTCTCACTGTCCCTTTCTCTTAAAAAAACAAAACAAAACAAACAAACAAACAAAAAAACTTGAAGGGCAGGCCAGAAGAAAAAAACATGATGAAAATCGAAGTAAATGCACTTTCAAATACACTATGATGCTAATTTGGGTGGGGTCAAGGGAAGTTCACAAATCAGTGAACATGGAAACAGCATGTTAGGTCACTGCATGCATGCCACACTTGGGTTTGAAAGATAACTCATAAATTAATTCTATGTTATTACATATCCAAAGGACTGGGGTTGCTCAAGACTCATTTAAACAAACTATTTGCCTCTGGAATTTTGATCAAAAAGAAAGATTACAAAATGAGAGTGCTGTTGCACAAAACCACTATGAAGATCAAACAAGAGAAAATACTGGAAGTTAGAAGGGAGAGTGCACACGAAGCTGAAAGCCCCTGGGTATGTGTAGTGCTATTGTTGGATGCACCCCTCTCCACAATTCATCTGTTGGAAACTTGGTCCCCACTGTAGCAGTGTTGAGAGGTGGAACCTTTGGGAGGTCACTGGGTCATGAGGGCTCAGTGTGGAGTAACCCACTGGGGTTACTATGGGAATGGCTTTGTTATAAAAAGCAAGCTCTTTGGCTGCTGGCCATCTGGGGCACAGTGCCATGTGATGACGCAGCAGGAAGGCCCACATCAGGTGCTGGCCATGTTGTGGACTTCCCAGTCTTCAGCACCACAATGAAATAAACCTTTTGTCTTCTCAAGTTATCCAGTCTGTAGTACTGAGTTAAAGTAATGGAAAAACGGACTAAGGCATAAGGTACTGATAGCACTTGTACATTAATAGTTCTATAATATTAGTAATAGGAACTTAATTTTTAGATGTTCTATACAAGACACACGAATGGACTTTAGTGCTTCTGAAATTCTGTGTTTAGCTTAATTACTATCAGTATAATCGCTACTTTATAACTCAGGTTTATCATATTTCACACAAAATATTCAACATTTTCACTGCTGACACAGATTCTACCTGTTATTCTAAATTATTTCCTTGAGATACTAGTTTCAAGAAAGTTTCATGTATGCTGTTTGTGGTAAGATTTCTGATAATATAGCCATTAACCATTATTCATATACTGAAGGTCCTGTGTTAGGGAACAAAAAGGACCCCTGAAATTGGATCCCTGAACTAAGTAAACACTTTCTCCTTTAGTCCGTCAAACCCTCACATTCAATGAACAGCAAGGCTTATAAATGCTGCAGTAGCAAGTCAAGAAATGGATATTCCAACTGGAAACATTTCATCAGAGGATTCTACGCCTTCCTATGAAAATGACTCCATCAAGATGCTGCTGTGTGCAAGGACCACCCCTTCCTTCCTCTTTCTTTAACTACACTCAACTCCAAAGACTGCCCACCTTAGTCTCAGTTGACACTTACATTTTTAACGCTGAGCTATGTTGCTCTTTAAGGCTAATTTACATCTATAAATTTAATCTGATTTCAGTCCTGCCTCCCAAGTCACCTAGCATAAAAGAAATTTCCAATATAAAACGTGTGCACCTTGCAACTGACACATGAGTATCTGTCAAGTCACTAAATTAGTCAATATGTTTTTTAAAGCTGAAAGTAGTATCATTACATGTGAAAAATGTGTCAAAAGCAAGCCCTGTAAAAATATTTGGTATTCCATGGTTTGTTAAAACACTGCACCAGAGGTGGGGCTGTAGCTCAGTGGGACAGCGCTTGCCTAGCATGTGCAAGAACCTGGGTTCAATCCCCACTGATGCAAAAATGAAACAGATTTTTAAAATAAGGAAAATTTACAGTTTTAATAAGGAAAATCGCAATGTGAATGTAAGAAACAATCTGTATCACCTTGGTTTGTTTGGGGCAAGCTGTCGACTCGGTCGTCTAATAGACTGGTTTTGCTGGATCTTCATTGAAGTTCTAGGAGACGACCGTGCAAAAGGGTCCGGAGCAGGAGGCTTTTTAGGTATCTTTTTCACCAACCGACTAACCCACTTCTGCTGCTCTTCTGTAGAATTTGCTAGTAACAACAGGTTCTTTGCCGTGGATATATCATAATACACTATAAAGAAATATTTGAAATAAATTAATGTGCTCAAAGTGATCCAAACATAAATACTACTAATACAGTAAAAAAATTCTCATTTACCTTTGCAAGGTGCTATAATCTCCTCCTTTTTGTCCATGTGATCTTTATGACATTTAATGTGACAGCGGCGACACTCTAAAGCAGGAGGGGGCTTAAACATGTGCCACAATGGCTTCATGCAAGCCTCACAGTTGGTTGGGAAATGATAAAGAGTAGGAATAAATTCATGCCCTTTGTGACAAATATAATTAGATTTTTCTCCCACTGGCTCCACTGGAAATTCTTGTTCCTTTTTACTTTCTCCTTCATTGGCATATAGAATCTATCAACATTAAAAGGACAATGATTTCTAGAGGTAAGTTATTTCTTATGTAGAAATAATTCTGATAACATAAATAAAATAGCTTAAATTACTCAGAAGAAAATGCATTTGAAATTCAAACTAAGCAGATTCCGTGCAATGAAGAGCTATGTGAGATGTCATTAGAGGGTTACTTTGCTTTACATTTCAAAAGAAGTGATCCTGACCAAATGTTGTCTCATAAATTTCTCTGGAATATCTTATGCTTTAGCGACACTATCAGACTATGCCAGCAAAAGGTAAATTTTCAATTCAGAGGCCTGACACCCCCCCCCAAAGAGATTGTTCAAAACAATCACCTGGGAATTGAGGGTGTAGGTCAGTGGAAGATCCAGGCCCTCGGTTTAATCCCCAGGACACCCACCCCTCTTCAAAAACAAACAACAGATTAATAAAATAAACCAGCCCAAAAAATACCCCAATCACCTGATAAAATGTGGTAATTATATTAATTGGTATTTTATACTTCTTAAGAACAGGGGTAGAGTGCTTGCCTTGCATGCAGGAGGTCCTGGGTTTGACCCCCAACACACAAGAAAAGGTGGCATATAACTTCGTAAGAGCAGAAAACTGGGGGGCTGGAGCGGTGGCTCAGCGATTACGGCACTTGCCCGGCATGCACAAGTACATGGGTTCAAACCCCAGCACCCACATACACAGCTAAGTGTCAGAGCAATGAAAGCCATGTGAAAAACTCAATAAAAATGGATTTTCTCTCTCTCTCCTCTCACTGTCCTCTTTAAAAAAATAAAAAACAAAAAAAAACTGAGTTACTGCTATATGCATACCTTTTTATAAATGATATGTGTTTGGAGAGCTGAGGGAGGAAAAAGGTGTGTAATATATTCCATATAAACAGTATAAGCACCCAGAAAACAATAAGACAACTCCCCATAGGACACCAGGCAATGTCTTTTACACTGAAAGAACCCAATAGGTTTGAATACTTTCTTTCCCTATCACTTTGAAAAAAAAAAAGTTAATTATTTTTTCATCTGGTTTTTATTTTTCCTCCACTTAGGTGTGTATGTGGTACCAGAGTTGGAACCCAGGTCCTCATGCATGCCAGGCAAGTGTTCTAGTAAGCCACTGCTCCAGCCCTGAATAATTTTTGTTTTTTTAAAAGAGAGAGGGGGAGAGAGAAAAAAATCAACTTTATTTAGTGTTTCATGTGGCTTTGGTTGCTCCGAAACTTCGTTGTTGTGTACGTGGTGCTGGGGTTTGAATTCGTGTACTCATGCTTGGCAGGCAAGTGCTGTAACCGCTGAGCCACTGCTCCAAACCCCCTGAATACTTTTTTTGTTTGTTTATTTGGGAGGGGAGAGAGAACGGGGGAGAGGAGAAAAACAATTTTTAATTTAGTTTTTCATGCAGCTTTTGTTGCTCCAGAGACTTTGTTGTGTACGTGGTGCTGGGTTTGAACCCATGTACTCATGCAAGCTAGGCAAGTGCCATAACTGCTGAGCCACCGCTCCAGCCCTCTCTGAATACTTTTGAAATGGAAGTAGTATAGGGAATCATCTGCCTTCATGTTAAATAGTAAATAAAAGGGCCACTGGGTATAAAATTTAACTTCATAAATGACTTCAAAGAGCTGATTATAAAACCAAAATCAGAAAAAGTTCAAGCTTTAAAACAAACTTGAAAAAAGAACAACGAAGACCAGAAACAAGATGTAAACACACAACAGTTTTAACAAGTAAAATCACAGAGAGAGGAATGGAGATGTCCCAGAGTAAAGCACGAAAGAACAAACCATGTTTAAATGGACTGAAACAGAAAGGTTATCTGAAGGGGGCCAGCGAAGAAAGGAATTTGATATAATTTGTCACGTGAGAACTTCCAAGCGTGAAAAAACAAACCACATGACGTTTACCTGGAATATCCTTGGAATTTCTTTAGCATCTGCTCTGTACACATCTGTCTGTGTAACTGGTCGGACATGAAATAACTTGCTACAAAAGATTTTTAATAAAAAAAAGTATTACCCACAGATCGAATTATATTAGCTTACAAGCATATGTACGAAAGTAAATCTGACCAATTTGACCCATGTTGCAAACTCACAGAATATCTTGTTCCATTCATTTAATCAAGATTTTCAGAAATTTCCAGTACACTAATTTCTAATTCACTTCAAAAAATAATACATTTAAGACTCATGAAACAAAGACATTTTCAGTCCTCCTATACAGACTTTCATCAGTGTGAAGGAAACTCTAAGGAAAGGAACACCAGTATAGCAGGAGCTGTGCTGAGTTAGTACACGACTGGTAACAAACGGCACTGACTCGTCCAGAAAGTTCAGGCCAACTCTTATCATAATTTAAATGACAGCAAGAGATAGTCCCTAAATATTCCAGTGAAAATACTTACTCTATATCTAAAACCATGTAAGGATTAGATTGTTCTTTATCTTGTTCACTGTCATAGAAAAGAATCTTCTTACTGCTTACAATCACATACTGTTAAAAAGAGGGAAGGAATCAATGAATAAATTAAAATACCATATTTGATTCTCTATAAATATACTTTGTTAGCCATATGAATCATAAAATGTTTAAGGAATGAAAAAGTATTAATATATCCTCAGGAAAGGCTTCCTTAAAATAACAGTAAATTTGTAGACATTTTAAATAAGCAAATGGGGGAATAAAGTCAGCTATGTTTTGGACTGACTTAGCTTTGAGATCCAACAACATCATGAAAACATGAATGTAATGACGTCAAAACCATTAGAAAAAAACACTAAATGGGTCTATCAGCTCGAGAATTGTTTTCCCACTGAAACAGCAAAAGCATCAAGGGTTATATTTTCCTAACTCCTATACCTATTATATTATTAACAATTCATGAAGAACAGAAAAAAATCTTATAGTGATAATCAAATCAAATCATTTTAACTCAATACAAACAAGTTCTGTGCATCTAGAAGGTTTAGTTCTGTATGTCCTACAACTACAAAAGTGAAGTGGTTGAAGTTAAACCAGAAGCAAACAAAAAAGGAACCATATTCAAAAGAAGTATTAATTACCTTTTTAACCCATCCAAATTTCTTAGTGTTGTTTCGCACTGGCAAAGAAAGCCATCCTTCTAATCTTGATTCTATAAATAAGCACAAGATTATAAGGATAAGTACAATGATTTTCCTTAGATAACGAAGAATTTAGCATAATATGGAAACCACAAAACCAATCCAAAAAGCCCTTCAGAGTTTATCACTGCATATCATCTGGGATACAACACTAATGCAGGATCAGTAGAAGCAAGTTATGCAATGTGAAACAAAATCCAGGCTATTCCCACATTGGAAATAAATAGTCCACAACTGTATGAAGCCAAATGTCCCACTAATTAAATCATGCATTGGCAAAAATCAGGAGACAAGTCACGAAACAAATTCCCAAAACTCAGCATCAGGATCTTGTATTTTTTCTTTGAAAGAAGGCCTAACTATAAATATAATATACACCTTTTGAGGAGAAAACATTTTAAATGTGTAATTGTGTTTACAGAGAATACAGACTGAGAATCACTATAATAAAATGAAATAAAACTGTAGTAGATAAAACTTGGTTAATAAGCAATGATATAACCAAAAGCTTTCTAAACTCCAAAATACCATATTCAGTTCTACCAAGGGAAATGTATAAGTCCTTGGAATTTGTTCTAATATATTTGATCAGCATCTTTTAATGAAGTGAAATACCATTTTGCAGATTTTTCTAATAAAAGAACTATCAACTATTTAATACCCATAACGTGTCAACTGTGCTAGATGCTTTCCATAACTTCTCTACAGTCTTCAGAGTAACTCCACAACTAAACTAGACGAGGACACTGAAGTCTTGGGATATCACATGGGGATGCCTCTCTTGACTTTTCCTTTCTTTTTTTTTAAAGAGAGGGAAAGATTGAGAGAAAGAAATACAGAATCAATTTTTTTATTTTTTCATCTGGCCCGTTTCTCCAATATTCAAATATGTGGTGCCAGGGTTTGAACCAGGGTTCTTGAACACATCAGGCAAGCAACACAACTGCTGAGCTATGGCTCCGGCCCCACCTCTCTTGATTTTCAATGAAGAAGCTGGTTTCTTTCTAACTACAAGCCCTTTCAGAGCAAGGCTCAGGTCAAACTGCGTCATGTCCTAGAAACACCCAGTGCAGTGTTGACCAGGAAGGTGCTCAACACATTCTCTCCACCAGTCTGTGCATATTCTCTGTATCATTCTTGACATGAAACTTCAGGAAGAATTTCTTAGTTGAAAATGGATGAAACCAGCAATAAAACCATATGCCCTTAAGTGATATAATGTTCTTACAGGTTAGCAAAATAAATGATCTATTATAATAGCAATGCATTGTGAAAATACCTTAAAAACACTTTGTTCATGCAGCAGTTCATTATTAACTGAGTCTATAGCAACATGTTAGAGTTAGTGAAAATTAGTTAATGTTATAAAAAATTTTCACAAGGACTAAAATTGAGGGTAATGGGGAAAACTCCAAAGACAAAGAGACTCTCAGGATATCACCTGCACCATTAGGTTCCGATGAAATGGGTAAGTAAGGCAAAGATTCTTCTTCAGAGTCAGAATCAGAGTCAAGGAGCATGTGAGAACTGGAAGGCTTAGTGGCAATATTGAGAGAAGTAGAGGAACGTTGGTAGGTGAATGACATGGATTCCATAGTGTGTGACTGGGTGATGTGAACTACACACCCAACATGTAAGGAAGTAAGAATGCAGAAAGAAGAGAAGATAAACGAGAGCTTAAAAAGAGAGCTACTATATAATACATAACGAATTACATATCTAAGCACGGGTAGGTTTCTTCTGCATGTTTCTTTATGAAAAATATTGTCAAAAATCATTAAGTCCAAAATGTTACCTCAACCCCCACTCCAAGGAGTAGGTTTTCATTTAAAGAAGGGATAAACATTTTTTCAAGAGCAAAGTCAAGCACTGGGCTTAAAATGATTGCCCAATTTATATTTAAGACAAATACAAGGGCCAAAAGCACATCTGTACCTGGAATCCCATCATCTGCCTCAGCATCCCCTGGTCCACTGCCTATACTGGAACTATCCAGACCAATATGCAAGGCCTGGAGCTGTGACCGCAGCTGCTCAATGTCACTGTCTTTACTGTCCAGTGTCATCTGCAGTTCAATTCGAATCTGGCTCTCTTCAGCTATTTGCTATAAGAAATGAAATTAAATTAGCTGGATAAAATACATCTCATATTTTGCTTCTTGCTTGAATAATAATCATTAATAGAAATGTTCTATAGCTAGTCAAACACACAGACATGAGAATAATTCTATTTCTTAAAAGAAATCTTTAAGCTAGAGTCCAAGAAGTATTCTTACAGCCTGCATTTCATTCAGTTCTTTCTGATACTTGATCATCTGCTGGGTCAATTTTTCACGTTCAGATTTAAGCTCCATATGTAGCTTTCTATTCTCCTTCTCTTTTCTTCGCACATCTGTGTCACTACCACGCTTGACAGGTTCTTTTCGATTCATGATCTCAGCCAGCTTATTCACAGCCTTTAAAATGTAAAAATAAGTATGCAAATGAAATAAATTAAGTTGATGGTTTCTTATCAATTCACCAATTCCAAGAAATATAATCATTACTAATCTTCCCTATGCACAGGACTATAAAGAAAACGCTTTTTACATTAAACACTACTCGTTGCTTTTCTCCATTTTGTACTCATTTATTTTTTAACTCTAGTGGTTTCAGAGAACGGTAATTTAAAATATTTATAGAGGGGTAGAGTGCTTGCCTACATGCACAAGCTCATGTCATTTTCTACCATTTCATCTTTTGTTCCAAGGAAGACATTAACAGGCAGATATTTCTTCTTTTATCTGGAGGAACAGAATTCTGTTCAAGAGAAAGGTACCTAGTACCCACACTCGTGGAGCTGTACACCACAGGAGCTGGCAGAGGGGTGGTCAATAATCACAGGTGTCTCTTAAAACTAACTTTTTTCAGGCTATCAGCAAACAGTCATTCCCTGTAGTTTCTTAAAAGGCAGAACAACTTACAAGATTACAATAAAAAATTAGGAAATGCGATTCCACATTGGAAAATTTAAAAAAATTTTGACACTGAATTGGACAACGTTAATCAAACCTAGCTTCTTCCAACGTGGCAAAAAATCAGGTCAAAGTTCACAAATATTGGTATAGTCAATGATGACAGCTTCCAACTTGTAATGCTAAAAATAAAAGGAACAAATGAAAACAAGATTCAAAAACATGTTTAGAGTCTAGTGACACACCTGGGTCTTGAGTGTTCTCTCTGTTAACAGCTGTTTCTCAAACTGTGCCTTAACAGCTGCTGCACTTATCTCTTCATCTTTCAACCTTGATAGTTCTGAAACACAGGAAAATGTAAAAATTACATTGATACTTACAGCAAGTAGTACACACTGGGAAAATTAAAATAAACTATATGTGGTTGGAGTGGTGGCTCAGCAGTTACGGTGCTTGCCTGGCATGTGTGAGGACGAGGGTTCGAACTCCAGCACCATGTACATAACAAAGTGCAGGAGCAATGGAGGCCACATGAAAAAAACTAAATAAAATTCTTTCTCTCTCCCCTCTCTTTTTTTAAAGAGAGAGTGAGAGTGAGAAAGAGAGAATCAACTTTACGTAGCTTTTCATGTGGCCTTCGATGCTCCAACACTGAGCAGCATATGTGGTGCTGGGGTTTGAACTCGGGTCATCGTGTACACCAGGGAAGCACCGCACCACTGAGCCACCACTCCAGCCCTGTCCCTCTCTTTAAAAAAAACAAAAAATAAACCATGTTCTTTGTTAATACATACGCTCTTGGGCATCTTTCAGTTTGTTATTTAATTCTTCTTTCTCGTTTGCAAGATTGGCAACGTCACTAGTAAGTGTCCTATTAGTTTCTTCAAGCTAAGAAATGAAAGTTAAAAAAAAAAAAAAACCAAAATCACACAAATTGAAAACTTCAGAATGCTGCCAAACCTCTTGTTTTTCTAAGCTTATCCATATTTATATCCTTGCTCACATGCTACCTTACTAAACTTGACTCCTGATGAAAATTTTGCTAACAAATTTCATACGTAACTCAAGGAAGCCAGAAATTTGCCTTTCTCTCACAAATCCTCAGCATTTTTAAAAATTAGAAAAACATTTAATAAACTAAGAAAAAGAAATATAAACCCTGCTTTCCCATCATGAAGAATAAATACATTTTAAAATGGTAGTATTTCTTTCAGAACATTGAAGTGGAAGATAAAATAGCACTGAAGAAGTTGATGCTCTTTAGCACGCCTTCCAAACTCTTCCTTCCTGAAGAAAATTTTATTAAGAATTGTTTCTCTCCCACCCATGACAACAAATTTTAATTACACACAGGAAATAATGTATAATGTGGTTTTAAGTGATTTTTAAATCATACTGTATCTGCAATTATTTTTACTCAGCATATTAAAGAAATCACTGATAGAAAGATCTAATTCATTTTAACAGATACAGTAATTCTACTACACTTAATGTATCCATTCATTCAGTTAATAAGAGATTTGGGTTTTGCTGTTTACAAACATTGACACTGCTATAAGCATTGTGCCTGTTTCTCTAGAATACTTAATGTGGACATACTTTGAACTGCATCACACATATGCATAACATTTATTGGACATTGCCATGCTATAATACTAGACTCTTCTGTGCCATGTTGAACTTAACTGTTCCTAGCAGTAGAGAAGAATGGCATTTTCCAGCATCTTTCAAGCACTCGACACTGTCAGATACTGCCCTTGATGGGTATGAATTGGTGTCTGAAAGCTGCTTTATCTAGACTTGTCTTGGAGAGTAGTGAGGCAAAGCATTTCCTTCTATGTGTAGCTTTTGTTTTTTGACCAATTTTTCTATAGAACCATTTAACTTGTTGCACTGCAGGAGTTCTATACGTATTCTAGATACTAATGCTTTATTTAATAAATATATTATACATATCTTCTCCCAATTATTTATTTATGCTTTCTTTTATCATATGTAAATTCTGCATTCTATCCTAATAGCTTACACTCTTTATTTTTCTTATTTAGGTCCAGATAGCTAGAATTTACTTTTACTCCACAAGCATTTATTCCATCTGTGTCCTTTCCCCTGGTTTGTACATTGCTGTTTCTATTGTACACCCGTTCCCGTATGAGTAGGGATCTACGTGCACCCGTTCCCCTAAAAGCAGAGATCTATGTGCACCCATTCCCCTAAGAGCAGGGACCTATGTGCACCCGTTCCCCCATGAGCAGGGATCTATGTGCACCCGTTCCCCCATGAGCAGGGATCTACGTGCACCCGTTCCCCTAAGAGCAGGGATCTACTTCTAGCCTCGCTGTTCATTTTCACTGAGCAGGGTTGGTCAGCCCTGCTCTAATGCCACACTTTGCAATTTATCCTATCATTTTGACGGGTCTGCATAATCGATATGGTAAACCAAACTACTTGATATTTCCCTTTTCTTGGAAATTTTCTTTAGTTAAGATTCTCTGCCAAATAATGAGAAGTGAGTGGTTAATTGGACTAAAAAACTTTTAGCTGGTATGTAACAACTTTTTATTTAGATCCTGGACGCTGTTCTAGTACTAAATATGATTTATGTTACTAGCAATTTAATTATAACCCAAAAAATAAGAATTTTACTTACAGATGCAATTGTAGCATCTTTTTCAGTAAGTTCCTGTTTGTGTCTAGCCATCATCTCTTTGATCTCCAGTTCTTTCATGATTTTCTCTTTCTCCAAATCTGAATATTGTTCTTCAGCAATTGAACGAGCCAGCTGCTCAGAATCTGCTTTGGTCAAGGTGATCTCCAGCTGGGCAGCCAAGGAGTCCCTATATTTTAGGGATAGATCATTTAAAATTTTGGGGAGTGCATGCTAGGGATTGAACCCAGGGCCCTATGCAAACTAAGCGTGCACTCACCAAGCTACACCTCCAGCCCCCTTAGAGATATGCCACTTTAATGTTCAATTTTCACTTTGAAGTCAACATTTTTATGTGACTTCATCGACACATTTCTCCCTGGTGAATACCAGACGCTGCTGTAGGAGAAGGCTGTGTATCTATGTACGGGAGCACAGGTCTTATCCTCACCTTTCATCCTGTAATTCCTGTTTCTTCTGCTGTAATTCTTTACACTGTTTGGTCTTTTCTTCACATTCTTCTTTAAGTTCCCTAACTTGCGTTTTATACAGGGTCTAAGCAGCAAAAGACAAAGAAATGTGTATTATTATCAGCAGGAATACTAGTTCTACACCCAAAACCTACCCAGAAAAAACACTCTTAACATACAAATATTTTTCTTAATGTTGAGTAATGTTGTCCTGAGCAAATGAATAGTTTTAAAAGGATTTCTTGTCTTCTAGTCATTAATTTGTAAGCTTAAAAAAGTTCATCTGGGGGTTAGAAGTGTAGTTCAGTGGTACAGCACATCATGCTTTTAGCATGCATGAGGCCAGCACTTCCCCCTAAAAAAGTCAGTTAATAATTTAAAAGCATGATTTTCAACTGAATAGTGTTATAGTGTTATTTCTCATTGAATGGTATAGATTGGTAATTAATAATTAAAAAGGCAAGAGGAAACATTACTAATTTGAAAAATAAATTTTGTTGACTCAAATCAATGGACCAGAGGTGAAAATTGCCATTTCATATTTTAAACCTGATCTCAAAAGTATTAATGTTAAAGTGACAATTTTATTAGAAAATATATTCTTCAAAAACCAGTGCTGTCAATCAGTTTTATAGGTGTTGTAAAGCAAGTGCTTAGAATCAGTTTTTCAGCCATGACAACAGAGTTCTGTTAAATTAGCTACATTTTTTTTACTCAGTCCTTTTTATGAGTTGGGCAGCTTTGCGTAGCCCATCCAGAAGTCTGTCTAGTGTTTGCTGTCTAGTGTTTGTTGGGTGGGGGAGATGTGGGGGAGGGAAGGAGGGAGGATGGGGGATCTAGGGAGACAATTAACAATGCAGCATACTCTTTACCTCCCTGAGAATCCAAATAATACTTATGCAATCCTTTAATTCTGGAAAATTCACAATCTAAACATATAACTTGTACAGGTGAAATATAGAAGAATCAAGAGACTTGGGCATGGGCGATGTGAGGGTAACTCTGGTTTAAGGACAAATGCATATAGTTACTTCATATGCATTTATGATTGTACAATAACTCAACTCCTTAATAAAAAATTAAAGAATCTATACAAAATCATTCTCTTGGTTCTGCAATAAGAAATTTTTAAAAAGTCTACAAATACAGCAATTACAAATTAATGCACCTGAAACTTACTGAGAAATACTGTTCAGCTTCAAGTTGATCTTGGAGCTCTTTCATCTGCCCATCAGCATCCTGACGTTCTCTGTGAAGACATTGGACCAAAGGCTTAAATAAGTCACACTCATTTTAAATCAGTCATTCTGGAAGTGTGGTCTGGGAAAGCCCTGGGGCCCTTTCAGAGAATTCAGAAGGTCAAATCATTCTCATGCTAATTCCAAGCTCGGGTTGCTATCCCTTCACAGTGTATATCCACTTTCCTTGAGACCAGATAATGTTTGGCGATGTCATCAATCCAAAAGCTAATGAAAGGCGTGCTTGTGTATTTTGTTTTGTTTTTTGGTGCCAGGGATTGAACCATGAGCCACATCCCCAGCATTTTTTATTTTGAAACAGGGTCTTGCCAAGGTGCTTAAGTCTGTGTTAAATTGCTGAGGCTGGCCTCAGACTTGTAATCCTCGTGACTCAGCCGTCCCAGTCACTGGCATTACAGGCATGCACCACCACCCAATTGTTCTCAGGTGTGATTTTTTTTTTTTGGTAGCAGGGATGCATAACCACTGAGCCACATCCCTAGTCCACCCACCCCCATTCTTTTTTTTTTTTTTTTTTTAAGCGATACAGAGAAAGAATCAATTTTATTTAGTTTTTCATGTGGCTTTTGTTGCTCCAATACTCCACTGTGTACATGGTGCTGGGGTTTGAACCCGCATCCTCACGCATGCCAGGCAAGCACAGTAAATGCTGAGCCACAGCTCCAGCCCCACCCTTGCTCTTTTTTTGTATTTTATTTTGAGACAAGATCCCACTAACTTGCTAAGTTGAACTTGCAATCCCCCTGCCTCAGCCTCCAGCGTAGCTGGGATTTCAGGCATACACTACCATACCTGGCAACTGTTCTCAGTTCTAATGAACACACACATTAGCTGTGATCAGCCATTTATGTCAAGCAACTAGAATTCACAACATCTGAAAATATGTTACAGGTTCCTCGGGGTGAGTGAAGAAATGCCCAGGAGTGTCTGTGGTAGGCTCAGAGTCCTGTTTTTAGATCTAAATCAGAAAAATGACCGCATGAATTCGTACACTTTGTAAAAATTTACTGAACTCTACCTTTACGATTTGAATACTTTCTCCACCACCATACCCTGCCCAGATAGCAATGGTAAAAAAACTGTGGGAAACAAGTATAATCTTCTCAAAGGACAATGGTGGCGCGCAATACATTATTTGTACAGAAAGAGAGAAAATGTGGTCAAGAAAGTAGAATGATCAAAAGAAAATTCCCAGATACACCAAAATTAACACATTTGCTTGTACACGACTGCATACTGGAACAGTCTCAACGAACTCACTTTCGCAGTTCGGCATTCTGTTTTTCCAAGCTCGTTTTCATTCCCGTGAGATGATCATTCTCTTGCTTTAACTGCTTTTCTGACATTTTTAGTGTGTTAACTTGCTGCGTTTGCATCTTCAGGTCATTTTGTGTAAGACAGCGCTTCTGAGTTTCCTGCTCTATTTTTAATGTCAAGTTTCTAACCTAAAAAAATAAATAGTATACTTGGTATATAAATAAAATTATTTTGATGTTTCTTATCACTGAAGCTGGCAGCAAATATGGTGATGAAAAACAGACTTTTGTCCTTAGGTAGTTCATTCATTTCATAAAAATATTTCTAAGAATGTTATAAATACACCTTTAAAAATAAACACTTTTTGGCCAGGCACACTGGCGCACACCTGTAACTCCAGTGACTGGAGGATAAGGCAGGAGGATTGCAAGTTGGAGACCAGCCTCAGCAACTAAGCACGGCTCTAAGCAATATAGTGAGACCCTGACTCAAAATAGAAAATAAAAAGGGCTGAGGATATGGCTCAGCAGGTAAAGCACCTCTGGGTTCAATTCTTCATACCAAAAACAAAGAAAAGGAAAATATAAAAACCCCAAAGATTTAAAGTAAAAATAACTTAAAATTATGAAATTGATTCATTTATTATGTCATCAAAATCCAATAAAACCAATAGGTAACACAGAATATATATATGTCTCATATAGGCTGCATACTGTACTTCAGTAGTGGGCTACATCCCAGCCCTTCTAATTTTTTATGTTAAGACAGGTGTAAGTTGCTAAGGCTGGCCCCCAACTTGCCATCCTCCTGCCTTAGCCTTCCAACTTGCTGGGATTATAAGTGTTATCCACTACACCCGGCAATAAGGAAATTTTTAAAAATTATGAATCACCATTAGACCTTTACAAATAAACCTAGTACATTACTGATCCATTAACTAGGTTATTTATTAGTAAAATTCATGCTTACATCCTCATTTAGCACATCTTTCTGTTTAAGGAGCTCATTTAGTTTCTGCTGTGACTGTTTGAGGTCGCAGTCCAACAAAGAACATCTTTTCTCAGCCTCCAGCAATAAGTTCTCTACTTTCTGTTTTAAAGTCCTTTCCTCCAAGAGCTTCTTCTCCATTTCTATTACAAAAGAATGGACATAATCATGAATTTACAAACAAGAAAAGTTTACCAAATATGTCACCAATGCCAATAAAATGATAGTAAATGATGTTTCATCATATTTTTACTTTCCAATATAATATTTTTATCACTCCTCTCAATATATTTGAAATACCAAGAATTTAATACTTGAAAATGAAGGATTTTATTTGTAGGGTAATAATATGCATTACACTTACTCTAATAGAAACAAAATATTTCCATCTTGACTTATGGTAAATATTTTAAAATTTTCTGCTATTCGGTGTCTCTCAGTGTTGCTATTTTTAACTTTGAAACATTCAGGGTAGGTGCTATTTGATCATACAAATTAACCTCTCTAGCCTGTTTTCTGATTATCTCTAGGAAAATAATAGTACTTTCCTACTGATGTTGTAAGGATTTTGAGTTTATGCATGTGAGGCACTCATTAGAAAATATAGAAACTACTATCCTGAATAGTAGGGTTATGGGTCATTGTTTACTTTTTTCTTTATACTTTTTTTGTATTTTTCTAAATGATTTACAATAAACTTCTAATTTGTTTCATAAATAAGAAAAAACCTTTAACGTCTCCTTCCATCTTGAAGTGAAAAGCAAAGTTCATGTGTAACAAAGTGATTTCACTATGAAATGTGAGTTATTATAGGTAATGGATTACTGTAGATATCTGATGGGAATTTTGGTTCAGAATCACTTAAGGTTCCTACATTCCTTCATACCCAATTACGTAACTAATTATTATCTAAAGTTTTATTACATTAGAATTAAATCTATGAATGTTCAGTTAAGGAACAGTACTGGAAGTGAGGAAACAGGAAACATTCTTCATGGACTACTAATAATAGCATTTCTAAGCACTTTACAAGTAGAATGCACTTGATTTCCACAACTTACCACCACTATCACTGTTCCTTTACAGAAAACAAGGCAAAGAAAATTTAAGTAATTAGACAAATTCATAACTGCTAATAATTATTTGGTCAGCCATGTTCTTATAACCCAAGAAGGCAATGACATACAGCAGAAAAACCAAATGCTTCAGACCCATAATTTTTGTATATTAGTGCATAAAATACACAAGTTATGTGTATCTTCTATTAGTGCTGGAACAGTTTGAAAAAAATGGTAGGATATTACAATGGACTGGTTCATTTCCAACAGTTTAGAACATAACCAAAAAGCAATACACTCGTTTTAAAGAACAACCACATAATGCAGACACAGAATAGAAAAACAAAAAGAAATGTGTACTGAGGTGACAGAAAGATTCCATATCTTGTTTTGGATAATTATATCAACGTATCACAAATGTCAAAATCATTTACATTTTACTGCATATAAATTCAATGAAAATATTCAACTCTTTTCTAAGCCATGGACAAAGAAAAATTGTTCATTAACTTCCTCTCAATTAGATATTTCTAAATAAAGTACTCATTTCTTATCCTGAAATAATGCCTTATATAAAATGGGTTTTTAATCAGAAAATCTACAAATTAGTTACATGTAATAATTAAAAGACTAGTTTCTGCTAAGTTATTCACAAATATTATGCTCCAATATGAAATGCGATTTAAGTTTTAAGACTTTCACAAGAATATGATTTTTTGGGGATTTCAAATCCATTATAATTATAAATGATCAGTTTGGAAAACAAAAATTATCCTGACAGTTGCAAGATAAAAATTGGTTTGCAGGAAAGTTAACTTTGTTATCTATCAGTGTCAAACAGCTTTGAGCAATTCCAGTTAGTGTGGTCATCAAACCAGAGTTCAAAAGATTCATCAACTTATATGCTAGTTAGATCAGCTAATATTAATTTTTTTTAAATTTCCAAATCTCTATCTTGCATAAATTGGCAACATTTTTGTAACACAAGCTGGTGAAATATAAAATGGAAGAAATATTACAAAAAAAGAACATAACAAATATTATGAAAAAGGACATATTCCCCAAACCTGAGTAGACATATTTAGAACTTAGCACTCTGTGTAACTAGGCATATAACTGAAAAATTAATTCCTCTCATTTAAAAATATGGTTGAGCCAGGGGCAGTATTGCAACACCTGTAATCCCAGAGGCTTGGGAGGCTAAGGCAGGAGAATGGGAAATTCAAAGCCAGCCTCAGCAACTTAGTGACTCCCTGAGCAACCGACTGAGACTCTGTATAAAAATAAAAAGGGCTGGGGATGTGGAGATGTAGCTCAGTGGTTAAGTGCCCCTGGGTTCAATCCCTGGTACCAAAAAAGAGAAAAAAAAATTGTATAATTTTGTGTTTGGGCCTTGCTATATTCGAAATGACCGTTGCAATGATGTATAGAAAAAACAAAGTATGTCCATAAAGTTTCACTGATAGCTCCCCATCTCCATTTCCCAGTATCTTGCAATAAAATATAGACAAATATTTTTCAAAACCAAAGATCTGAATATGCAATCCATTCTTGAGAAGGTGTTGCTGGAAAAACTCTTCAAACGTGCATACCTTTCATGGCTTCTGATTTAGCTTCTTCAATAGATTCATAGATCTTATTTTTGTCTGCTAGCCGTGCTTTTGTGGTCTTGTGCTCGGCCTCTTCTTGCT
Source organism: Aplodontia rufa (assembly GCA_004027875.1). Taxonomy (NCBI): domain Eukaryota; kingdom Metazoa; phylum Chordata; class Mammalia; order Rodentia; family Aplodontiidae; genus Aplodontia; species Aplodontia rufa. Next base: position 74,103 of record PVKS010001099.1, on the reverse strand, counting down.
CCAAGCTCTGCTGCATGGCTTTTAGTTGGTACGTCATATCTATCTCCACGTTGCTCTTTTCCTATTAAAGATTTAAAATGGCAGCTATCAACAAAAACAGCTCACGATTCTAAACTTTCAAACTTGTTTCACAGCATATTTAACAAGAACATTCAGCATTTCCCCTCCCCTTTGTCCAAACTTCTTGTAACCATTTATATTCTAAGTTTCTTCACAGAGTATTTCAAGTTTTACCTAATCTAGCTCATGCCTAGCTCTGTACTCTCATTCTGGCCACTGAATTCCTTATGAGGACCACATTGTGATCTTCACTCCAATTCTGGCTTGATGTGCATTTTTCTTTTTAAATTCCTTGGAATGTACCAAATCCCTTACTTCAGAAACTATAGCAGGGCTGATCAGTTACAACAGACTATATGGCCTACAAAACCCAAAATATTTTACCACCTTGCCCTTAAAAGATTAAAATTTGCTGATTACCACTCAATACTCCAGAAATACTGAATAGTCTGTATTTGAATAAACACATGTGCCTTGTTAATTTTCCACCCCACCTTTGCACTCGGTGTCTTTTCCAATCGGAGTGTGCCTTTACCTTGCTAATCTGCCTGGCCAGGTCAGACTAGGGACTCATCCTGTGCCCTCATACACACCCCTGTTCATACCTCTGTCATTCTGTGGACCCTCCTGTATTAGAAATATCTGCGCTTTATTGTTACTTTTAAATTACCTACCAGACGACTACCAGGCAAGGACTGCCTCCTGACATTTCTAGCACAAAAAACACACTAAATATTTAAATGACACCGCACAGACCGTAGAAATCATCCCTGCCTTATGAAAGTAAGTTTAAAGAAAAACTTCTGAATGTCAAAAGTCATATCATGACTTAACACATTTACGATGAGTCAAAATTTGAGCTTTCCTGGATCCCTAGAGAAGCGTCCTCATTCTACACACTGAGCGTCCTTCCCCTTGTGAGCAGAAGATGCTGAAGTCTGCTTGCGTGGTGTCGCAGGAAGCCTTAAAGTACACCCTCGTCTGCACAACCACAGTAAAACCAAGAGTCAGGGAGCACGTGGAATTATCCAGTTAGCAATTTCCCTAATTTTCAAATAACCCCTCTCCTTTGAGACTCTACTGGGATTTTCCTACCCAAAATGAGGCTCAGCATCTCTTACCTTCTCCAAGTCGGCCAACTTCTCCTGCAGCTGCCTCTTTTCCAGCTCTGTTTTGGTTAGTGAGATTTTGCCATTCTTCAGGTCTTCTTCCAGGCCAGATATCCTACCTAAAGTAGCAATATTTTGTTTTGTTTTGAAGAGAGAGAGAAAGAGAGGTAGGGAGAGAGAGAATCAGTTTTATTTAGTTTTTCATACAGGTTTTGTTGCTCCGACACTTCGTTGTGTACGTGGTGCTGTGGTTTGAACCCGCGTACCTGCACATGCCAGGCAAGCGCTGTAACTGTTGAGCTACCACTCCAGCCCAGTGGCAATGTTTTAAAGACAACATACCCAGAAATTATACACACTCAACAAGAGGAAACTAATTTGGAAGTTGCTTTATATTTTGGCGCTGTTATTTGCGAACAAGTCTTACTCCTGCTGGTGTAGTGCTTCACAGTTAATATAACAACTGGCATTTACCACCTAGGGAACTTGAAACTTAAATACTTGAAAGTATACCAGAAACCTCACAAATAGCATGATTCACAGATAAATCCAAAATTCATAGAAGGTTTTATCAATGCATTTCTAATGTTCTCACTCTGTCTAGTACAGCATTACCTTCAGAAATGTGCTGCTCTAGCACATTATCCATCATTTATTTTCAAAATATGAAAAATCAAGATTAATTCAAGTGAAATCTACACTTTATACCTTGTAAATCATTAATTATCTCTGATCCATGGGTCCGATCTCTCCTTTCAGATTCTAGAGCTGACTGAAGATTGATAAATTCTTTTTCAAGTTTTAACTTGGCAGTCTCCAGGAGGCAGTTCTTATCTTGCAAATCTCTGTTGTTGGACTCTAGCTGCTGAATCTGTTTTGAACTTTCAGCCTGGGTTTTCCTTAACCGAGCTGCAGCATCAGATTCTGTTCGCAGCAAAGCATTGGTTTCATCTAGCTGTTATTCCATTCAAAAGCAAGCAAACAAACACAGGTGTATAAGATGAAAATATGTTCATTTATTACTTCATTATAAACATTTTAAAATAAAAGCCTAGAGATATTTGCTAAAGATTCCCTTCTAAAATTAGAGGCACAGCCTTTTGAAACAATGCCAATTAAAATTAATATTAATAGTCTGAAATAAAACTCTATCTTTTTACAAACTGAAATCAACCTACTTGTCTCTGAAGTTGATTCACTTTCTCAGTGGATATTTGAGAGTTCTGATTTCTTTTTTTCAAATCTTCAAGTTGATCTTTCAAACTGTTAACTGTAATAAAAAGCAGTTCAGTGGCCAGCTATAACATATTCTTTTTCTCTTACACACTCTCTCTCACTCACACACACACACTCTTAGTATTTTTCCTGATAGTATATAATATTCTACAGCACAAACCATCATTTTCCAAATTTCGTTTCTTGTCTGCTTCGTGATCAGCTCTCCGCTGATATTCTGCATTTTTGTGCTGGAGAAGAGCCTTTTCTCGTTCTAACTGTCTTAGCGCTGATTCCACATTTTTCCTTAAGGTAATCTGAAATCATACTTAATATTATCAAAAGGAAGTATGCATAAAAATCAAATACTACTATTTCAAACAAGTAAGAGAGGCCCCCCCCCAAAAAAAAACAAAACCGGTAAGAGACCTAAAAAAGGAAGCTATCACTGTTTTGCTAAAATTATAAACTACATTGCATGTTTGTAAGACAGCATACCACTCTAAAACAATCAAGATCATAAATGCTTTCCTTACTACTGAAAGTCAAACTTCCTGCAGCCTTCATCACTCCTTAACGGTCATTATCTTATGTTAACTACAGAATTATGGTCTAAACTATTATAGCAAATAAGTCACTTTATTTTTCAAAAATGCCATTAACCATAAATACAAATGCAAGTTTTTTTACTGGAAATATTTACACATACTAAAAAACTGAAATTTGGAAAAAAAAAATTAGGACAAAGTCTAGACAACAGAAGTTACCCTATAATTTCAGTCTTGTTCTCCAGTGTTACAAAGTAGGTTCTACCATCTATCAAGATACATAGTACCACAGTACTGAGAGAACTCTGCAAGTCAATCACACAAGTACTAAAAGGGCTGTGGAAGTGGCTCACTGCTACAGCACCTGCCTTCTTGGCATTCTTGAGCCTTGGGGCTCAACCCACACAGGGGAAAAGAGTTAATAAAAGTATGGGGCAACTTTACCTCTTCTTCTAGCTCCTTTGCTGTTTTCTCTAGGCGGGTATTAATAGACCTAAAGAATGTCAAAAGGAAACATTAAAGTAATTCTAATTCATGACAAAAGCATAGTCTGTAAAGTTAAAAATGATTACATAAGTACTTTGTAGCTCCTCCTCTTTTGTAAAATATTTGAACTTATAATCTTAAAATATAATTATTTACAAAACATACTTGCACTTCTGTTCGAGCTCCTCTTTGGCTTGTATCTCACTGTTAAGGTGTTCTTCTAATGTATAGATTTTTTTCTGAATCTGTCAAAAAACAAGCATTGTTTTGGTCACATTTAAAGATAACAGGCTTACAGAAAGGAATGCATAATAAGCTTATTTTGTTTTTCCACTTAATCTTCCCTATAATGGTATAATTGTACCTGCTTAATATGACTTTCACTGATAGAGGAAAAACTCCCCTATCTTCTGTTTTCTGTCCTACTACACATGTCTGTGAACACATTTATGCAAACACGAATGAGAAACTCTCACTTTGGCAGAATTCTTCTACGATATCAAATTTAAATTAATTTCTAGTATCCTCTAATGTTCTTCTATAGATTATCATTTGAAATTATGGTCACTTTTTATGCTTATGAGATAAAGATAAAAGATCTACATCTGAGGTAAATATTCAGAACATTTAACTGCATATACTAAAAAATATATTACTGTTTTTTTTTTTTTTTTTAAGGAGAGGGAGAATCAACTTTATTTAGTTTTTCATCTGGTTTTCATTGCTCTGAAACTTGTGTACATGGTGCTGGGCCTTCAAACCTGGGTCCTTATGCATGCCAGGCAAGCACGATACTGCTAAGCCACCACTCCAGCTCTGTATTACTGTTATTTATTTTGTTACTGTTTTAAAAGGAGAATATAAATTCTTCTTTCACAGCTTCCTCTTGAATAAATAATAGCTAATTAATTACAAGTACTTTCCTCAGTAGCTTTCCCTACCTATGCTGGTCTTTAAGCAAACTAAATAACTATTCAAATAATTCATTTTGGAGGGAATATTATTTCCTTTTTAAAGGCTTTAACTTTTTGAGTTCCTGTGGTGTCTTAGATACAATGTCAGGTATTTTACAAACGTCTCATTAATTCTAACCAAAGCCCTTTTACAGGGTAGCAGGATATCCATTTGTTAAATGAAAATTCAAACCCAGGCCAAGACAGCACAGCCAGTAAGTAGTAGCATAGAAATCACGCCAGCTCTATTAGACTCCCATGCCAACATCCTTTTCACTACTCCTCTTAATGATTATATTCTCCACAGTGTCTTAATTTATCTTAAGAAAAACTCTATCATTCCATAATAAGAATAAATAGGCTAAGGAACTTAAGTTGAACTGTTTTTAGCTGCAACTGCATTTATTTGAGCATGTTATTACATTTTACATGTTCTTTCTGCCAGTTTACATACCCTTGATAAACAATAAGAAAATCACATGATGTATATTTTAACTAATAGATTCATAATACCAATATTAAAAGAGATACTTGGTAGGTAAAAAGTTGGAAACTTCTCTCTTGGGTAGATGAAGTACTCCAAATGGGAGGAAGACAGTGACTATATTAAAACAATGCTAGAGATGTTTTTTTCCTCATTTGTCAATGAAGTTGACAACATACCTCTTGACTCTCCTATAAAAAAAAGAAAAAGTGTGTTATGCTTTGTAAAATTCCTAATAGAAGTCATATCCAGTTGTCCAACCTGACTTTTTGCTTTTAATAAGTTTAAAACTGTTTAAATTGTCATTCAACATGTACGTGGATTATGATTTAGCTTTGTATGCAGTTACAAATTATAGCATTCAAAAAAGTTACACATTGATAGAAATTATTCTCTCTATAAACACAATCCTAAACAGGAACTCAGAATTTGAATCTCTTTCCTACTTCTATATCTTATAACTTAATATTTGTACTGTTTTACAGCACTAAGATCATAAAATTGTCTAACAGATATTACAGCTGTTTACAAACCTATTCTACCACTTTTGTCACTGAACTAAGCCTAAAGCAATGTATAATTCATCTTTTTACTAGCCATCCTGCCTGGAACAATGATACTCTTCATGTAGATTAATCATTGTAATGTTATGATCAACTGCATTAGAAAAGGAAAAGATCTAATGATTTAAAAGTAGCATCAAATGAACCTTTAAAAAGTCATGAGTGTGTTGGGCATGGGTACTGGGTTCAAACCCCAGTACCACAAAAAAATAAAAAAAAAAATAAAAAGGAGTGGGGACGTAACATAGTGGTAAAGCCCCACACCCACACCACTTGGTTCAATCCCTAGTACAAAAAAAAAAAAAGGCAGAGTGTTACAAATATATTTGAATATGTGACTTTACTACAATAGTAAAAAGAAAATGTATAAATGTATACGTACTTCATTTTTCCTTGATTGTACTGAATCATTTTCTCTACAAGATGGAGAATCACTTAATAGCCTAAAAGGGAGGAGAAAATAAAATCTTTTATATTTTATTTTAATCTATTTTGTCTTATTCAGCCAGTTATTCTCAGAATTAAACATCAACAATAAAGATTTCTTTCTTTTCCCTTCAATGTTATTTTAGATATAGCTGTGTTTTTGCCTCTAGACACTTAGACCATTTCCAGTAATTTTAATGCAAACTTTCCCTCCCTCGCCTTATCAGATGACCTAGTCTTTAGTTTTATCAGAACTAGTCATTACCATGAACTTTATTTCCTTCCACTTCATCTCATTTTAATTTATTTAATGATTAGATTCTTCTACCTCATCTTTTGGAAAAAAACAATTTCTTCTTTCTCACAGATAACAGTCCATGACCTCCAGGTCTTAAGACATATGCCCCCCCCCCTTTTGCATACTCTTACTTGTCTCATTCATCTGGGTCCATCCCCGCTGCCTAGAATTATGCCTGGATTTCTTTTATTTTGTTCAGCATTAGGATAGTTTATACAGTAATATAATACAGGTGACTAACTCATCCTTTAGTTTGCCTGGAAAATTCCTGATTTTATAAAAGTCTCATGCCATATCCCAGAAACCCCTTCAGGTGTGGGGAAATGATGACAGCTGGTTGCTGTGATCATTATATACATGAATATAATAAAAAGTGTGCCTTTAATACCTCATTCAGCTATTTAATAATTTGTTGTTTTTTTTTTTTTTTTTAAGAGAAAGAGAACATCCATTTTTTAATTGAGATTTTCACATGGCTTTCGTTGCTCTGACACTTAGTTGTGTACATGGATGGTGGGGTTTGAACCTGTGTACTTGAGCTTGTCAGGCAAGCGCCGTAACCGCTGATCCACTGCTCCAGTCCCCTATTTAATAGTTTTTAGTGTCTCCTCAATGCCTGTTCAAATGTCTGAGAGTACACAACAATCATCTGCTCCATTGCTCCTCCCAAGAACACCAACTTTAATCTATTTTTTATACTTCAGACAATGATTACTTATTGAATGACCTTTCACCAGGATCTGTACAAATTGCAGGCAAGAAATCACAGACTCAGCAAGTTCTACAGCTATTCAGTTCACTTTCCCTATATTTGAGGCCCACTGGGCCACACTGCTCTGCTCCCAGGTATGCTTACACTCTAAACCTTTCTGTTACCACTTGGTTCAACACAATTTTCTCCTAAGCTCCCTACATCTTGGCCACTATCCTACCTTTGGACTCAGCTAAAATGCCACCTTTGCCTTGAGGTCTCATCCACTCAAAAGTTTTGGAAAAACAAAGCTTAAAACAAATAAACATTTGATCTCCTATAATTCACAAAATAAGATGTCACTTTATAGCTAGAATATGAAAACAATAATATTTAACAAATAATTCACATACAGATTTTCCCTATAGTAGGTAAATCCTATGAAAGGCAGCTGATTTCCCACAAAAGCTTTAGGAATTGGGAAGGTTTCTACATCTCCTTTATCATCTTCGATGTCATCAAAATTGCTGCTGTCTATGTCACTGCTGAGTTCAGGTACTACAGGAGCTGCAGCTATTAAAAGAACAGAAAGGTTTCATTCATAATGAGAATGCAAGACACAAACTGCTTGTTTATGATATATTATTAATAACTTATGTCCTACACAAAATGTCCATTTGATCATTCCACAAAACTAGAATTTTGAGTTATTTACTACTATAGACCAGCATTAATAGATCAATCAATTAAACAAGGTATACAATATTATTCTAGGTGCCAAAAATTATAAGTAGCAAGCAATAATCTGAACATATACTTTTTCTACATTCTTTAAGAAGAAATACCTCTTATCCTTAAAATGAATCAATGCTATATACAAATAAAATAAAAGTTAATTACAATCCAAATCTTTACCAGAGTATGATCTCCATAAACAATTATCTGATGATTTATTAGTTCAAATACATTCAAATAACAAATTATATTCCTCCCATTCTGAAAATTACTGAGATCCATAAAACTTCCCTTGGCAAATTAAGAAATATATAAAGCTTATCATAAAAGAGTTGGGAAATATTGGTAATAAGTACATATTTAAGTTATTGAGGAAATATTTAACAAATGCTGCCACAGGAAAAATTCAAAATGAAATCTCAATTTAAAAATGAGTTACATAAAGTGTATCAAACATGCTTGTTATTTCAAAAGATAAGTCAATTTATGAGATTTTGAATGAAATGGAAATAATTAAATTGAATAAATTAAATAAATCTAATACTTAGACTTACTCTCTCTTATGTTATCCCAATTCCATTGATCATTCTTAAAGAAAGGATGCTGTTTGATTTCTTCTACCCCATTTCTCCCAAGTCGTACCTCCCTAAACAATGCAATTAAAGATTTTATCATAAAAATAAAATCATGAAAAAAATTAACTATGATCTGAACAGTTTAACCAAAATAAGGATCACAAATGAATGTTATTTTTTTTTTTAAAGCTTCAGTGTTTCTTTAAAATAAGCAGTTTTAATTTTATGGAACTGATTGCTCTGGATAGATAAAAAGACTTGATACATAGCAAAGAATATGAAAAGTGAAATATATTTCCCTCTGTGGTTCGTGTCAAATGAAAGTATTTGAGACTATAAAGTAAAAAAATTCACCTGCATATTCCAAACAAAATGACCCACCAACTTCGGCATGTCACACACAGGTCTAACTCTAGGCACAAAGGAGGTATTCCAAACCTTTCTAATAGAAGTACTAGTTCAAAAGTCTCTCCCCTTCTTAAAAAAAAAAAAAAGTCACATGTTAAGTTTGGATGTACACATATTTACTCTGATAAATTCTCTCTATATATTCTATTAAAATTATCACTCTAAATGTCAGAAAAATGTGATGAAGGATTTTGTTCTTTGGAGCTGATTGCTCAGCAAAGACAATCTAGGGCTGGGAATATAGTTTAATGGTAGGGGGCTTTCACAGGATGCACCAAAACCCTGCATTTGAGGCCCAGCACTGCCAGGAAAACAAACAACAAAAATCCTCTATACAAATAAAAACCACTTGCTTTAAGTATTGTTCCTGGAGCTAATTTTAACACAAACAGAAGACCTGTGCACTTTAAAGGATGTGCTCTTAACATACCCAAAAAATTGCTAAAGGAAATCTTCCACAGATCGTAGTCCTTTCAAGTAACATATGCTGTACCCTATTTTATAATGCAATCTTCACCAACCCTATTTAGTTCCCAAATCTAGCATTACACAGGTTGTTTATCAGCACTGATTATTCATTAATCATATAATTAACAAGTTTTAAAGTTTTATTCTACAAACAACTGACCTATAAAAATTATTTTCCAAAGGCAGAAAGATAAAATAACTTTAATTGCCCCACTGAAAATTTTTTTTTAAATTTTATATTAGCTGGAGTGTGATAATACATGCCTATAATTCTAGATACTCAGGAGGTTGAGGCAGGATGATCTCACATTTAAGGCCAGCCCAGGGAACTTATCGAGATTCTGTTCCAAAATAAAAAAGAGGTTGGTGTTGTAGACCAGTGGTAGAACGCAGGCTCAGCATGCATAAGGCCCTGGGTTCAATTCCAATGTTGTAACAACAATAACAATATAGCATTCAATTTTATGAGAGAAAACCAGTTATTACTAACAGAGATAAGTGTGTTAATATAACTTGATGGGGGAGGGGTCAATTCTGCAAAATCACTCAATTTTAAAATGCATTTCCCAGAATTCTACCTTCAAAGTTAGTATGTGATATATGCAGTGGGGGGAGGGGCAGGCAGGGGAGGGGAAAGGGAGGGAGAATAGGGAGGGATCTAGGGGGTAATTCTGGTTTAAGAACATATGCATATGATATTGTTACTTTATATGCACTTATGATTGTACAATAACTCCTTAATAAAAAAGAAGCATTTAATGATGAACATGAGCACAATCACTGCAGACTAACAGCAACTAGCTCACAAACAATAAGGTGTGCACCCTAGCTGCTGGAGCTGGAAAACCTAGATAATATTAGTCACCTGAACTAAGATCATCATTCTATGGACAAGCAAAATTATTTCCAAAGAAAAGGACAAAATTCCCCCAAGATCACAAAGCTGATGAAGTTTGGCCTGGAGTGTGAGCACACTTAGATATACTGGTCCTTTCCTAGCATGACCTGTATCACAAGTATAGAACAGTGTTGGAGACTAAGCCCAACATGATGCCAGAGAAAAGTATTGGTGATAAACAACTCTGTAAAGGGCCCAGCTGGCTTGTAAAAGAATTAGTGGTAAACAACTCTAAGAGGCCCACCTGGCTTGTAATTAGCAAACTGACCGCATGACTAAGCTATTTGGCCGCTCATTTGTTACAACTGATTGAATGTGTTTGCACTGTATCCCTATTGGTTGTTGTAACAGAGATATAACGGGCATACGGACAGAAAGATATAGATGATACTGGTGAGAGGAGACCTTCCTATGCGGGCGGCATAAAAGAGACAGAGTAGTAGCCACAAGTCAGAGAAGGGGGGGGGGGCAGACACAGAGGAGAGAAGCAGAAGAAGCAGAGACAGAGAAGCAGCAGCAGCAGAGGCAGAGGAAGAAAACCTAACACGCAGGCAGTAAGAGAGGAAGAAAAGCCTCGGCGGTAGAAACAGGGACTCTAAACAGAGAAAATGTGAATAGCCTTGACTGTAAATGTAAAAGCCTCTAGTGAGAAGGTATATGTTTTAAGGCCTTGCCTCTAAAAGAGAGAAGGTGGAGAAGGAAGCACTTGGAGGCCTTTAGCCGCGGTAAAGGGAGAAATGAAGCGCTTGGAGAACTTGGGGTCAGTGGGTCTACTTCATTCCCAGTCAGACCTCCGGTTCCTGCCAGCTGGGACCAGACAGAACAGGACATCAGAAGAGAAACAAATAGAGAAATTAAGGAAGAAAAATCAAATAGCTTCTTTTCCTTCCTTCCTCTCTCTCTTTTTTTAAACCAGAGATTGAATCCAGGGGTGCTTAGCCACTAAGCCACATCCCCAGCCCTATGAGGCGAGGTCTCACCAAGCTGCTTAGGGCCTCACTAAGTTGCTGAGGCTGGCTTTGAACTTTTGATCCTCCTGCTTCAGGCTCCTGTATCACTGGGATTACAGGAGTGTGCTACTGTGCTGAGCTAGCTTTGCTTTTTGAGGTGGGTTTTTACTCCTTTGTTCATCTATTTTGTTTTTAAACACATAGAATTTCCAGAACAGAACTGTTCATAATCAAATGCAAGTAAAAGGATTGGGAAGGAGGCACTCCCATATCAAACACAAATAATTTTTTAAATTATAAACTGTTGAATACATAAACTGCTCTCCTATCAAAAGTTGTACAATCAAGAGTAATACCTTAAGAAGGTAAAACGGGAATAAGACAAAAGTTTTACTTCTTTTAAATGCATTACCTTACAAATGTATTCTCTTTTTTGTGTTTTTAGACATGAGGATTACGATTAAATTACAGCTGGGCTGCCCACTCAACATGCTAAAGGTAACCCAACACTAAGTTCAGCAGTAGGAAAAAACCCAGAATTAAATGCAACTTGGTTAATGAGAGAGATGGATTTCATATGTAAATAAATTAGGCAAGCTTTAATTTCTACGAATTTAAAAGTAAACAGCTTTCTCTACAAAGAAATTCAATGTACATTACCTATCTGTTAAGAAGGCACAGATGAGATTCTTTGCATGTTTAGAAATTTCTGCATCTTCAGGGAAACATAATGAATTTTTATGATCCATAATTTTGCTGTAAGTTCCTACCAGTGAATCTGCATAAAATGGAGTATCCCCTAAAATTCCAAGAAAGAAGATGCTGAATATAATAGAAAATGTGAATTAAACACTTCTCATGTAATTTTCAAATATGTTAAACTTTAAATTTGCCACAAGCATGGAAAACAAATGGTGAATGAGACAGGAATCCCAATTAAAACAGGCACAAAGAAAATATTTAAATTTTAACCATACTCATGATGATCCCTTTACCCTTAAAAACAAAATCAATGCTAACTCTAGAATTTGCTTTTAACAGAAGGAAGGAAACGACTTATTGAACAACTCAGGAGGTCTCTGAAGTGGGTGTACCAGTGAGGCCTCTGCCGTCCGAGTTGCTTCAGCTTTTTTTTTTTTTTTTTTTTAAAGAGCGAAGGGACAGTGAGAGTTGATTTTATTTAGTTTTTCATGTGGCTTTCGTTGCTGTGGCATTTTGTTGTGTACATGGTGCTGGGGTATGAATTTGCGTGCTTGCACATGCCAGGCAAGCGCTGTAACCACCTAGCCACGGCTCTAGCCCCTGCATCAGCATCTGATAGCTAGAACTGCTATACAACACAGCAGGGACTAGAGACACGTGGCAATTTAAAGTTGAACTGAAACTGAGTAAAATGAAAATCACGGCCCCCTAGTTATACGCATTGCCATGTATCAATTGTTTGATGTGGTCAGCGGCTACCACACTGGACAGTGCAGATATAAATCATTTCCATCATGAAACTCTGGACAGTGCTATTCTGAGAACCAGAGCATGTCTGTTATTTTATAGACTGACTGCATGTGACCTGCCCAGGATCACAAATAGCTGGAGCTGGAAAAAGGCAGATATCATCTCTGCTGTGGCTGCTAATTGTGATAGAGGCACAGAGGCAAGGGTAAAGAGAAAGGCTAAAAGAAACAGTTCCGGTCACCACTCATCCAACACCACAGCAGGTCAAGGCCCTGTCCAGTATGTCTGTACTGATTTCCCCAAATCAGCTCCTACAAAACTTCAAAAGGTATATTCAGATAGTTCTCTATTGTTTGAATTCAAAGGTGGGTGTGGGGGGAGCACTGAATCCAATACTTTTCTAGTGCCATTTTTTTCCTAGTGCAGCAAAATCCTTTAAATTTCAGTGTCAACCAACATGAGCAAGCACTGCAGCAGGCTCAGAACACTGTAAATCACTACCATTAAACTCTAATTTAGTTCTGAGACTTGAAAATAGTAGTGGAAATTTAAATGGCCTATTCAAGTGAGTCAAATTGCTTCTTTCAAGGTACCTCTTTTCTAAATCCCTAGAAGGAGAGGCAAGGCAAGTAAGGGAATAGAGTCTACTTTAAAAGGATTATAAGATACATCTTAATGAATCATCAGATCACATACCAGAGGTGGGAGAACAGACAGCTACTGGGACCAGACCACATGGTATACAAAAAGAAACTCACTAAAAAGACCCAAAGCAAAGGAGGTCACATAATAATATGAAACTAAGCATGACAAGATCAGGGCCACATGCACTGGAGCATCACCAGGAGAAAGCAATTATGCCAAAAAGTTCCATAGTACTCACTTAAATTTGGGATTTACCAAACATTTCTATTTTTTTTAAGCAACAATCATCTCTATTATAATATAGATTTTATATTACCAATTTCTTTTAGTGCCAATCATCTAGAATATAAATTCTTGTGCCAAAAAATATATTTAACAGCCTTACATTTAAAATACTTATAACAAAGCATCCACAAAAATCCCACGTTATTAGCCTTATCATATTCGACTTAGAAAGCAGATTTAGCTACGTTCACCCTCATCAGTAATTAGCTTCCTCACCCACAAGATATTTTTGTGACCCTAATAATTAGGAATGATAAATGTTAGGAATGAAATCTATAACACTCAGAAAAAGTTCTGAAATACTTGAGCTTTTCAAATTTTGAGTTCATCAAAATAAAGGAAATGATTAGATTTGCTTTTGAGTTTTCTAAGACTGAAATGCCATAAAAATATTTATCCTGACAATCAAAAGGTAACTACATTTGATTCATTCCACTCAATTACAAATCAAAATGTACAAGTAGTAAATAAAAGGAATACATTTTACAAAATCAATCACAAAACAACTACATAAACTAATGAGTACTTTTAGCACTGGGGATGCAGCTCAGTGAGAGTGCTTCCCTAACATGCACAAGGCCCTGTTTCAATACCTAGCAAGCACCATGGCAGGAGAAAATACTTCCAGTTCTCTGTTAGTTTTTTTTTTTAATTTTTTATTAAGGAATTGTTATTGTACAATCATAAATACACATAAAGTAACAATATGATATGCTCTGTTATTGTTGATTGGAACAAAAAAGTCAATGCAACAAATACTCTTATATTTAAAATACTGAAAACATACGATTATCAAAAAAATTTTAGAACTGAGGCCCACGGAAGCTTGTTCCAACTTGAAAAGGTTTATTGGACAAATAGTTCCTAGCAATATACTCCTTTCTTTTTTAAAGAGAGAGGGACAGTGAGAGAGGGAATCATTTTTTTTTTTTCATGTGGTTTTTGTTGCTCTGATACTTTGTTGTGTACGTGGTACTGGGGTTCAGACCTACATCCTTGTGCATGCCAGGCAAGCACCATAACTGTCAAGCCACCACCTCAGCCCAGCAATATACTTTTAATTCCTTTCACGTTCTACTTATTCTACTCAATCACTGTGACTGATTCATGTTAGATACTAAGTCAAAGTTTCCTGAAATTCCAATCTTCCCTAGGACACAAGTCATTTCCTTGCATTCTCAAAATTCTTGATTGAACTAAAATGTCTTGAAAAGGGTTTTGGAAAAAGAACAACTTAAAATATTTACTTACCCACTAGCATCTCAAAAAGGAAAACACCGACAGACCACCAATCACATTCTCGCCCATAGTAACCATCACCCCCTTGTGATTTCAGAACCTCGGGTGATATATAATCAGGTGTTCCAACTGCTGTATCACAATGCACCATACCTGTCTATAAACAGCAGAGAAACAGATCAGTGTGGAAACACAAACATCAATGCAACTTACTTGTTTATTCTTAGACGTGCAGTGACTACATATTACCACCAACAGAACTTCACTGCTGACATGGCTTTGGGATACAGGAGGTAAATGCATGATGAAATGCATAAACGTGTCTGGATTCTGTGAGCAACTACAACTGTTTTTACCAACAAGGACTATCTTATAGTTTATACTTTGGAAAACTGATACTTACTAGGATAAAGAAAATACCTTAATTTTATATGCATCTATAGAAATTAGAATTTATGAATCTTGTGAGACTTTAGAGCTAAACCCTTACTAGACACACAAACACATACACAGAAGCTTATTTAGCCTAAAAGGTTCAGAGAAAGGAGATAAAAGGGCATGATACAAGAAAGAAATTACATGAAGTTAGGCTGTGACAGATGAACAATTTAGGCTTCAAAGAAATGAAGGTAGTATAATAGCTTGAATAGTAAAAGAACATTAAGAAAAGAACAAGAATGACCTTATATAATGCATGTTTTAAAAAAATGCAGTGAAGTCCAAATGAGCTAACTGTAAAGCTCCACATGATAAAGGTTAGAAGGCAAAGTTGAACACCAATCTCCACCACAGCTACCTGCAGAATAAACACTTTGGTAGGACTGAGTTTTTAATAAGTAAACTGCAAAGAGCACCCTCCTTTTGAAAAAAATTGTTCTACACAGAATATTTGGCTAACATATTAGAGTTTTTAAAATAAACATTTGAAAAAGATAAGGTATTTATTTTTTTAAAAGGCTTTTTTTTTTTTAAGAGAGAGGGACAGTGAGAGAGACAGAGAAAGAGAGAAACAACTTTATTTAGTTTTTCACATGGCCTTAGTTGCTCCAACACTTAGTTGTGTACGTGGTGCTTGGGTTTGAACCTGGGTCCTCGTGCTTGCCAGGCAAGCACCGAAACCACTGAGCCACCGCTCCGGCCCAAGATAAGGTATTTATGAAGGATGGGAAAATTCTTCAATTATATGGATATGGAACACATATTTATGACAAGTCTCTGATCCTGTTTTAAAGAAATATGGAAAGGGGAAATAAAATTAAATTTGCAGGGAGTGGGTGGAAAAGGGTAGAAAGAAGGGAATAATGAGAACAGGCCAATAAAGACAAGGAGCAAGAGACCTGCTCTGAGCACACACCCACTATACCTCCAGCTCTTAAAACCAGAGAAGACTCACATGAGAAAAACAAGAGTGAACCTGCTTTACAAATCACACACCTACACTGTACAGCAACAGGAAGAGCAGCCCCAAGTAACTCTGGAAACTTAACATTTTACCAGGTACTTGCTGTAAGGTAGAAACAAGAAATACAAAACAATGTAAGCAAATCTGTTTGCTAGAACAGTAGGGATTGGCTGTCATGAAATAATTTTAGGTGTACATTAGGACTGAACAGGTATGAAAACCAGGTTTTCTATAAAGGATTACAAAAAAGAATCAAGAACTAGAGTGGTGGCTCAGCAGTTAC
Organism: Aplodontia rufa; assembly: GCA_004027875.1. NCBI lineage: Eukaryota > Metazoa > Chordata > Mammalia > Rodentia > Aplodontiidae > Aplodontia > Aplodontia rufa. The sequence continues at coordinate 57,930 of PVKS010001099.1, read as the reverse complement.
AGCATTTGCCTGGCATGCACAAGGATGCGAGTTCGAACTCCAGCACCACATACATAACAAAAGTGTCAGAGAAACGAAAGCCACATAGAAAACTAAATAAAACTGATTCTCTCTCTCACTGTCCCTCTTATAAAAAAAAAAAAAAAAAAAGAAATTAGCTATAGAGCTTTAAAAAAAAAATCGAAGACGACTAGAATGAACCCTGTGATATTGGACTTTAATCACAGGTATCTCTACGAACTCACATTTAATATACATAAAGAGAGATGCAAACACATGTGATTTAGCACAGAAAGTGTGTACAATACCCCTCCACTAGCTCTGTGTACTGAGAGGGCCTAGAAGTAACGACACCCCAGAAGGAGCAATGAGCATATCTGGGCCCCTCAACACTGACTTATAAACCCCATTCTCTGGAGAGGAAGAAAAAAAAAAAATCAGAGTGCAATGGAACCTAAAGAGCCTCTACAAAGTAGCAAACTCTGGACCAAGTTTCAATGTATGAGCAGGAATTTTCCAGGCAGACTACTAAACAGCATCTATAAGGACCAGTAATGGTGAACTAACATGACAGTACAAAAAGAACTACAGGGTAACTTGTGACCTCTGCACCACAGGTACTGTTAAATGATACCGAGGGTGAAGAGTAAGCAGGGGGCCGATCACCATAACAGGCATCATAGACAGGCTAAGGACTTTGAACTTTATTCAGTGGGTGACAAATCTACTGAAGGGTCTTAAGCTAAACAGCAAGATTTTTCAAAAAGATTCCTCAAAATCATTTTAAATGTATCTGATTAAATGCTTATTTGTTAGGTATATCTGGTGGTTATCATTGACAAAAATTTCATAAATCAAGACAGTTAACTAAAAACAAAATCAGTCAATCAGAAATCTTGATGCTCAGATACAGTTCAAAAATGTTTCCTATGAAGGTAGAAAAGAAAAACTGTACATGGAATCCTTTATCAGAAGCACTAAAAGCCTTAGCTGGACTGCTGCAGGGGGAGAGGATTTTCAGTCTGTTTTGAAAATTTTAAAAATGGGGGCTGGAGCGGTGGCTCAGCAGTTCCGGCACTTGCCTGGCATGCATATAAGTTCTCGAGTTCAAACCCCAGCACCACATACACAACAAAGTTTCAGCAACGAAAGCCATGTGAAAAACTAAATAGTGGAGGTGGGGTCTAGACCCTGGACAATGAGAAAGTTGGTCTAGTAGCATGAATTAAATCCAAATAAGATGTAATGCTTTACAATCTAATACTTTTTTTATAGTTATAATGGGAAGGGGAAGGGAGGGATAAGGAAGGGTAATTGGGGGGGGCACTCCTGGGGATAATTGCAATATCCAGAATATATACATATTTTATACACTTTTATATTATTTTGTTAAAATCTTGTAAGGTTGCTCAAAATAAAAAAAATTAAAATAAAAAAATTGATTCTGTCTCTCACTGTCCCCTCTTTCTAAAAAAAAAATTTAAAAATTAGTGTCTGCAGTCTCTTCTTATCACTTGTAAGGTTCTTGGCTAGGGCAGGTTCTGCCTTTTCTTGTATTCTAACTAAAAAAACAGCCTAAACGGTTTAGTCCATTCCCATTCGCACTGCGGTAGTACCCATAACCACAAAAAGCTGCCTGCCTACATTATCCCAGCTCCTCCTGTCAGGGATCAATTATTTTCATCAAAACTCTGACTGATTACACAAAAAGGAATGGCTTCTACCTGCACTGCTCCAATAATGTAGCAGCTGCTCCCATTTCTGTTCTTTTTAACATACAATTTTGCAGAAAAGAGGATTTTTCAGAAACATGAGTAGCGACAACTATATTTTAAAAACTGGTGTCACTTGTAGGGTTAAGAACATCAGCAATCTATCAATTAGCTTTAGAAAACACATCAATTTAAATGGTAACACTGGACTTTTTTTTCTTAAAGAGGGAAAGAGAATCAGTTTTATTCAGTTTTTCACGTGGCTTTAGTTGCTCTGAGACTGTTGTGTACATGGTGCGAGGGTTTGAACTTGCATTCTCACGCATGCTGGGCAAGCACAATAACCGCTGAGCCACTGCTCCAGCCCACACTAGACTATTAGTGGACAAAATCTTATCCTATCTTCAGATAAACTAAAATATTAATATACAACACATCATAAACGTGATGACGGTTGCCGTGAAATGATGACAGGCAAGGAGTCAATCTAACACATCTGATGATAAAGTCATTTAAAAAGTAGTCCTCAGGGCTGGAGCAGTGGCTTGGCAGTTACACTTCTTGCCTGGCATGTGCGAGTATGGGAGTTCGAACCCTAGCACCAGGTACACAATGAAGTCTCAGAGCAATGAAGGCCACATGAAAAACTAAAAAAAAAAAAGTTTCTTTCTCTCTCTCATTGTCTCTTTAAAAAAAAAAAAATGTTCTCCACTATTAGATACAACCACATGTAACATATGAGTCTCACTCACATCTAGGTGTGTGTGTGTGTGTTGTTTTGGCAGTGCTAGGGGTGGGCAGAACTCAGGGCCTCGTGCATGCTAGGTAAGGGCTCTCCATTAAGATACAAGCCAGCACTATGTAAGGGTTTTTTTGAGAGAGAGAAAAACAGCAATAGCATCCAGAAAACGGTCACTAACCCATAACTTACCTATGATAGAAATCAGAGATACCAACTCTTAATTGTGATAATAATGACATTTTATTCTGTTATAATCTCACAGCTGTATTGTATTTTTGCATTTATCCATGACAAAATTTTTATAGAAAGCCATCATAACTGAAAAATGATCTGAGCAGCTGGCTTATTTCATAGAGAAGATTACGAAAAACTTATTTTCTAAAGGGGTAGATTGTAAATTATGATAAGGTTTCTGGGCCACAACAGGATTTGTCAGCAAGAAGCAAATATAAAAAGAGTCAAAAGATGTATAGGTGATGCACAAAAGAGAACTCACTGAGAAGTATATGAAGAGAGGTTTATTACCATTAGTTAAACATAATTTTTAAAAGATACTAATTTATAACAATGGAGATGTTAACTTTAGAGAGCTGAATAATGGGAAGGGTTACTGACGATATGGAAAAAGATCTGTGATGCACCACTAGGAGCAGGGTATGAACATTGACAGCCATTCTGGGGATCAGGCAATATTTTATTAAAGTGCCTAGTATCACGTCTAGGCTCACAATCAGAGAAACACTTATCAGGACACAGATGGCACATGTGTGAAGATGTTTAAGACTGTTTTGTTGATGGGATGAAGTTGGAGGTGACCTAGGAAACAATACCAGGGGAATAAGGTAAACTAGTAAGATACCATGGACTATCAAGCAGCAGTAAGAAGTAATGAACTAATTTATATTAATAAGGAATGGCTATAAAAATGATGCTGAATGACAGAAGTGACAAAGTTGGTGACAAAATGACACCAATTCTAAAATACTACATATACAAACATATGTACATCATACTAATACTCTAAAAGCATATGGTAAGCACACTACATTGGTTGTTTATAGGGAGAATAAAGAACTAGAAACCGAAAGGAGAAAAGTATAATAAAATTTAAAAATGGTGACAATGTGTTGACTTCTCATAATAAACTGCAAACCAAGGAATATAATTAATTCAATTTTCTTGAATTTAAAAAACTGTAAACAAGAGGCTGGAGTGGTGGCTCAGCGGTTACAGAGATTGCCTGACATGGGTTCAAACCCCAGCAGCACATATACAACCAAGTGTCAGGGCAAAGAAAGCAGCATGAAAAACTAAATAAAACTGATTTTCTCTATCACTCTCCTCTCTCTTAAAAAAAAAAAAAAAAAAAAAAAAACCCGTTTTGCTTTTTAACGAGAGAACTGAAGACATTACAAATATTTTAGTGTTTGCTTGCATGCTTATACAATTATTTTGTAAATAACACGCTCTCTCTGTTCCCCATGTTCTCCTACTCTACACCACTTTTCTTTTGGAGGGGGGATCGAACTCAGGGCTTTGACCCTCATATGCTTTACCACTGAGCTACATCCAGCCCTTGTTATTTTGAGATAACATCTTATTAAATTGCCCTGGCTGCCTCCAACCTGCCTCAGTCTCCCTATGTGCTGGGATTTCAGGCAAGCACCACTGCACCCAGCAACACCTTTCTATATTGCAAACTACCTTTTAACTTTCCACTATAAACATATGGTGTGATTTATTTCCCTGCATCCAACCCCATCCCCAAAAGTTTTTGGTTTAATTAAAATCAGAATACACCCATGGAGTTGCAGTACATAAACATCACAGATTACACATCCCAGGCAGAAAAGTTTAGCATTCTATCAGAAAATGATTTCATACTTGATTTTCATTACAGATTAATTTTCACTGTTAATCATTTCATACTATTTTATGGTAAATATCACAAGAGGGAGATTGGGGAACAATCAAAAACTCCTATCAATGACTGATAGTTAAGATTCTGCTCAGCACACCAAAAAAACTAAGCAGATGTTAAATTTTAGCTCAAACTAAGACGAAAATGGCCTTGAACACCTGAGGACATTGTAACATTAAGTGAAAGAGAAGTCAGATTAGTATTATCAGGGGGACTTTCAAATAAAGTAAAATCTGATTTTGAGAAAAGAGATTACTTATAAAGGTAAGATAATCAATAAAAGTGACTGTCACATAGTTGGCATGAATAATGGAAGAGATGAAGAAAAAAATTTGCCTCAATTTGAAAAACATGTCTTGACTAAAAAATTAAGGCCATTAGCTTTATCAGTATTCTGGAAGGTTATGAAAACCATACTAAAGATGATACATACTTTACTTTCAATATAAACATTTGTAAGTTATCTTCTTTTTTCAAAAGTTTTTTAAAGAGAGGGACAGTGAGAGAAAGAGAAAGAATTTTTATTTGGTTTTTTCATGTGGCTTTCATTGCTCCAAGACTTTGTTGTGTACATGGTGCTGGGGTTTGAACTCACATACTTGTGCATGCTGGGCAAGTAACTGCTGAGCCTCCTACCGCTCCAGCCCTGTAAGTTATCTTCTATACCCAGCAAAGGAATGCCAACATGAGTACATAAACCATAATACTGCTCCATAAGAATTATGGAACATTCAAATAGAAAAGTACAAAACATTAGCTTTACAAACAATAAATCAACATCATACCTAGCTACGACGCTAACAACACTGAACTAGTGCCACATTAAGGACTGTTCAACAGGTAAAGCATCATGATGGCTGATGCAGGGAGTAGAAGGAGAGTGGGAACATAAATTCTTACTTTATTTCCTTTCTTAAAATAAAAACAAATAACAGTGGTGAGGAAAATATCTATGCATCTTGATATAGACTGTGTCTTAATTCCACATCTAATTAATTATACACGTGAACTGGTTTGATTGGTAGCAAATGCAAACCAATATTCTACAGGGAAGATAACAAAGCTGAGTTTTCATTTCCCTTACATTCAACAAATCTACTAACAAAGTACTTTATAGGTAGATGGATTATTAGTAAAGGAAGTATTTTAATATGGTTTGGTTTTGCCTTGTTTATTACACAATGAGCAAAACTACATCTACCTTTATTTAAAACTACAAAGCCCTGCTGGGTGTGGTGGCATCCTGATTTGAGGTATAGCAATGCTTTCCGTTTCTCAGAAGCTTGAATTCTTTTTTTATTTGGTTACTTACTTCATCCATCTTCATACATGTGCCAAAATCGGCCAGTTTTAGATGTCCATGTTTATCCAAGAGCATGTTGTCAGGCTTCACATCTCTGTGGATTAAACCCATGGAGTGTATCGCATCCAGAGCAAGAACAACTTCAGCAGTGTAAAATTTGGCCCACTTTTCAGGTACATCATAATTACTCATGAGATTTACAAGGTCTCCACCAGGCATATATTCCATTACCATGTACAGATATCTATCATCTTGGAAGGCACAAAAGAGCTGGAAAACAAAAGGAAAAAACAAGATATTTTTAAACAAAAAGCACACCCCAAAATCATAAATAGAAAAATAAATCTTTTATTACTAGTCAAAAGGGCAAGCTATTTTATAACTAAAAGTAGTTAAAATTTATAAAATCTCTTATTTTAGACTTGGATATGTTCAATGGAAAAATAGTAGCCAGCAAAACTTTTATGTGGGTATAAAAAGCATACTATAAAATACACACAAATGAATGCTATTCTCTTTTGGAAAATATAGGAAACAAACAGAAACATTTAAAAACAAAAAAAAATGAGGAATATAAAAAGTGAAGGAATGACAAAACAATTCACTATAGTTTAAAAACAGCTTTCTGAAAACTAAAACTACTGCACACACGCACATAGAAGAGAGCTGAGGAAACAGAAGCAATTTAGAAAGATTTAAAAGGTACCAGATTGAACAGATGTGGGAAGGAGTAAGCCACATTCCCCTGGAGAGAATGAGTGACTGGTGGCCAAACGCACAACAGTACTAGCTCCTCTCTTCCCTTCCCCATCCCCCTTGCTCATGATGAGCAGAAAGTATCACTATTACCTGCACCCAGATTAGAATAGTAGTACAAGGGACAGAAACCACAAATTCAAAAGAACAAGAATCTCTATATCCCGACAAATGACAGACCCTCTCTCTCTAGGAAGCAAGCAATGCAGACAGAAAAGATTTCCACAGACACTCTTTGTCTGTGGAAACAGAACAAACCTAAGAATCAACAGTGGAGAAAAACTGACATCATGAAAGAGGCAAAAAAAATTTTTTTTAAATTCAAGAAAATGCTTAATAAGACACACTGAGGACAGTGTACCCACAAAAGGGTACTAGATGTTGCATGCATTAAATAGTCAGCTGATAGGAAGAAAAACTCCTGAAGCCCAAGGATTAAAAACATGATTGTGACACAAGAACAAACCACAGACCTAGAAAACTGAGAGATTTTCTCTAAATGCACTGAAAGACTAACAGTGAAATGAACTGCAAGGTACCGCTGAACACACATCTAAATGTTCTAAACAGAGAAAGGACACACGTAGAAGAAAAACTTCAAGTAAAATTTTCTAGATATATATTAATTTAAAAACTGAACCTGATAACTTTGACCTCTAGAAGTAAAGACTTTAGACAGCCAGTGTTAAATTTCCAAATAACCAAGAGAAAAATCCAAAGTTACCAAAAAGATGCCTTCTATGCAAAAAATACAAAATAAACACCACTGACGACAAGTCTCATTCACCCACATACAAAAGACAACATGGACACATGTTCAAAGTTCTGGGGGAAAATAATTTTGATCCTATAACATGGCAGGCTAGAAAATAAATGAGATAGAAAATGAAAATTTACATGTACCAAATCATTTCTGAAAGAACTAAGGATACAATTTGACACAATGAAGAATAAACCCAAAATGATGATTCATGGACTGGAAGAGTCAATATTATCAAAATAGTAATTGTCTCCAAATTGATCAATGTATTCTTTATCTAAATCCTAGGGTTCCCCATCCCCTACCCCTTAAATCTAATCTTAAAATTTATTTGGAAATGTAAAGAACCCAGAAAAGCTAAAATAATCCTGCATCAGAACTAAATAGGACTTAGTTCCCAATTTCAAAACTTACCACGAAACTGCAGTAATAAAGACAGAGCACTAAGAATCAACACACAATGAACACCGCAACATGGCAGTCCAGAAATAAGCCCTGTATCTATGATTAATAAAAAAAAAGTTGACAAAGGTGCCAGAGGCAATTCAGTGGGGAAAGACAGCGTTCCAGTTTGAATACGAGGTGCCCCCAGTCTCCTGTTGACGCAGGCAGGTCTGGAGATGAAACGCCTGCACTGTGGAAGCAGAAGCCCACTCGAGCCGTCCCCGTGTGAGTGGCCTGAGTGATGACGGCAGGCAGGTAAAGTGTGGCTGGAGGAGGTGACCGACTGGGGGGTTCCCTGGAAGGGTTCATCTTCCCTGGTTCTCCTTTCCCCTTCTTTCTTTGTTTCCTGACCCAGCTGTGAGCTGAGCAACTTTCCTCCCTGGACCCATCCCCCATCACATGCTGCCTCATCCCATCCTAAAGCAATGGAGTCAGCCCTCTATGGACTGAACATTCCAAAACCATGAGCCCCAAATAAACTTTTCCTTCTCTTGGTTGTTCTGGTTGGATGTTTCGGTCACAGTGACACAAAAACTGATTACAACAGAAACGTACTCAGAAGTAGGGTCACTGCTCTGACTGATCTGACCATAGGGTTCAAGAGTCTTTTGAGCTGGTTTCTGGGAGATGCAGACTGGAAAAGCTTTAAAATGCTGTAAGTGGAGCTTAATGGTGACTCTGGGAGGAACTCAGAATACAGAAATGCAGCCTGTGCTCACGAGGTCTCACGGGAAATGAGGACTCTACTGGAAACTGAACTAGAGGTCACTTGTGTTATATTGTGGCAAAGAACTTGGCTACATTTTGCCCATTTGCTGATACTTTATGTGAGGCTGAATTTAAGTGATGGACTAGGTAGGGCGCAGCGGCCCATGCCTATAAGCCCAGCTACTCAGGAGGCTGAGGCAGGAGGATTGCAGGTTTGAGGCCAACCTCAGCAACTTAGTGAAACCCTGACTCAAAAAGTAAAGAGCTAGGGGGATATGGCTCAGTAGTAAACAACCCCTGGTTTCAAACTCTAGAACCAAACCAAAGAACAATAACAACAAAAAAGTGTGCTAAAAGATACTAGATGCAAAAGATAACTTACTATACAATTCCATTTATATGAAATGTCTAGAAAAGGTATAAGCAGCACATTGGTGGCTGCCTGGGAAGGAGAGGGTATTAATTTTTTGAAAAATCATTCTGATGTTTGCACTTTCATGAACTGAAAGCACAAAACTTTTTTTTAAAAAAACTAGCAATATTAATTAATGCAGAGCTCAAAGGGAAACATAACTTCAAATGAATTTACATATATTTCTCAATATCCTCTCCCTTAAGGTAAAAAGAGATATTTGAAGTGGAAACTAAGAACTGACAAGACAGAAAACTGATGATGATAATTAAAGTTAAGGAAGAAAATAAAGCAGAAAAAATGTTATAAGAAAACCTTTTTTTGGTTAGGAATATTTTGTAAATGGAACCCAAAAAACCTGCTAAGATGCATTACGTAATTCGCAAGCCTAGTCAACGGAGAAGTGAAAGACAAAGCATAAACAGATTCAAGAAATAAAGCCCTGAATCAGTGACTCACAACAGAAATTAAAAAGCTGGAAGACGAAGGGAAGAAGGGATTTGGTATAGGAAGCAGAAAATTATTAATTTCAGGACAGCAGTAATCTCTCAAAAAGAAGAGAGGAAAAATGGGTAGGAAAACAAAGTACTTCAGGAATTTTTGTAACTTTATATTACTTTAAATTAAAAATTTACTACTTCAAATTTTAAAAATTAAAATGAACCATGGGGAAATGTTAATTTGCCAAATCCATGTGAGACTAAAAGAAATTTCCCAGATGGTTAAATTGTATGCAAGTAGAGAAAGCCATTTACCAGTGATGAATTAAATTGTGTTGGACTTCAGTAACCAAAGAAAAATATCTAGAGAAAATCATCTTAACTATTAGTCTTTCACCAGGCACAGTGGTGCACACCTGTAATCCCAGCAACTTGGGAAGCTGAGGCAAGAGGATCACAAGTTTTCAAGCTACCTCAGCAACTTAGCAAGATCCTGTCTCAAAATAAAATATAAAATAAAAATAAAAGGGCTAGGGATGTAGCTCAGCGGTTAAGCACCCCTAGGATTAACCCCTAATACGCAAAAAACAAACACAAATAAACAAAACTATTAATCTTTTAACAGCTGCTTAAAGTTGAGGACGCTGAGAGCAGCATCAAGTCAGTTCAGAAACAAGCAAATGACTCGGCGCAGCTCTCCCCGGCTCTCGAGGAGTCAACAGTTGTTACTGATATGATGCAGTAATTAATGTTTTCTGGAGGCGTCAATGCCAATTTTGGAGAAAATAATTTGCTTCTCTGAACAATCTGCATAGAAAGAACATGTCCAAAGAATTCAGTAAAACCTGACCAGATGGTGATAAAAATACATGTGGAGGGCTGGACAGTGGCTCAGCAGTTGCCTGGCATGCACAAGGATGCGAGTTCAAACCCCAGCACCACAATGCACCAAAGTGTCAGAGCAACAAAAACCACACAAAGAACTAAATAAAAGTGATTCTCTTTCTCTCTCTCACACAGTCCCTCTCTCTTTAAAAGAAAACAAAAAACAAAAAAAATGGAGAAAGAAAGATTTCACTGTACACATTTACAAAGTCTGTGATGTTTAAAGCCTGTGCTTATTGATTAAGAGGCACCTTATGGAAAATACTTTAAATCTCTCTTGTTAATAAATGAGTGGTCAATGGGGTTGTTTGTTCTTTTGGACTTCAATATCATCTTCAGTTTTGTGAACTTCTGCCAGAAACAGAAGCTGAAAATCCTCATTCTATCATATAGCAGTCCAAAAGCTTAGCAGTGCTAAAAGTTTTACTGCAATTATTTGATCTCAGAGCTAAGACTGAAATTTGAACAAAAACTGTTCTCAATTGCTGCAAATTTTGGAAATTTTTCGTTGCTACAGGCTTAATATTTCATAATTAATAGAACCTAAAATTACAAGGCAAAGAAATCCTTATATTTGAAACACATTCTGATGGCAAATTAATATCAAGCTGCTTTATATACTTTTCCTACTACCAAAAGTTAAAAACAAGGGGGCTGGAGTGGTAGCTCAGCGGTTGGAGTGCTTGCCTGGCATGCGTGAGGACCCACATTCGAACCCCAGCACTATATACCCAACTAAGTGTTGGAGAAACAAAGGCCAGATGAAAAACTAAAATAGAGTAGATTCTCTCTTTTAAAAAAAAAAGAAAAGAAAAAGTTAAAAACAGGATCTCTATTCCTATACAAATACGCAGTGGATGCACTCTCTGAACTCAGCATTTCTGAACCAAATTTAGTGCAAAGAAATCATACATTTTAAGGTTTGCAACTGAGAAGTTTCTACCTAATGTTGAAATGGAAGTGTTTAAACTATAATTTAACGATCTTGATAAATGACAAAGATCAGGAGAGCAATTTAAAAGAAATCTTAGAAAGTCTTTTCCAAGCTGCAAAGGTACTCAATCAAAATCACACTCTCAAGGTCATAAATAATGGCTTAGTGTGTACTTGATATCATGAAGATGATATTTCTGTGTTCTTTCTCAAACACATAAACCTCATCTAAAAAGACAAACATCCGACAATTTCAACGGAAGAACGTGCACACCCTACAATGTACCTGACGAATTCTCAATACCATCGACGTCATCAAACAAGGAAAGCATGAAAGACTATCACAGCCTAAGAGGCTAAGACCTGACACCTAAATGTAGCGTGGTTATTCTGGATGGGATACCAGAACAGAGAAAGGATATTAGTTTACAAACTAAGAAAACCTGAATAAACTGTAGACCTTAGTTGGTAACAATGTACCATTATTGGTTCATTAATATATTTACAAGACATTAAAGGAAACTAACAGTGCAAGTGGTAGATGGGAATTTTTCTGTAAATAAAAAACTATCGTTACAAATAAAATCTACAAATAAAAAATAACTACATGCTGATTATGGAACCACCTTCGAACCTAGAGGCTCATATATGCTAGGCAAGCACATTATTCAGCTATGCCCCCAGACTTATAATAAGTTTTGTTTTTGTATTTTTTTTTTAAAAAGAGAGAGGGACAGTGAGAGAGAAACAATTTTTAGTTTTTCATGTGGCTCTTGTTAGTTCGAGACTTTGCTGTGTACATGGTGCTGGGGTTTGAACTCACATACTTGTGTATGCCAGGCAAGTACCATAACCGCTGAGCCACTACACCAGCCCCAGTAATAAGTTTTTAAAGCTAAAAATGATAGCTTTAAATATATTTCAATTCTTTTTAAGATATTTCCAATCAAGTTCAATCAAACCTCATGAAGTTTATATTTTACATAAACTATATCAAAAAGCACAGAAAAAAGGGTGTGCTTCCTATTTCAGTAGTTTTGCCATGATGTGAAAACTAACATGATCCCATTGTTTAAAAAAAATTAAATGTCCGGTGTCTTTTATGCATACTGATGGAAAAGTTACTTAACAAAATATTAGTAAATGAAAGTCAATACCCTATATTAAGAAAATATCACATTACTTAATAGTACATTGAATTTGATTTACTATAGTAGACAGCACTTATTTTAGAATTTATATTACTTTGAAGTCTTTTTATTTTTGCTGCATTACAGTCACAGATTAAACAACAACAACAAAATCTTGAGATACTGAAGGAAACATTTCAAATACTTTATTTAACATTCCTGCTAAGAAAACAATTGAGTAATCTAGGAAAGACCTGACCAAGCCAAATCCTTTATCTATCAGAGAAAGCTTCAGATATCAAAGACCTAGGGCTGTAACAGTAGCTCAGCGGTTATGGCGCTTGCTGGCATGCGCAGGTTTGTGGGTTTGAACCCCAGCACCACAACACAACCAAGTGTCTGAGCAACGAAGTACTAGAAGGCACTAGTAGTGCAAGAGAAGGCACTGCACAATTAGTGATTGGGTTGGGTGTGATGGTGCACACAGGTAATCCCAGTGGTTTGGGAGGCTGAGACAGGAGGATTGCAAATTCAAAGCCAGCCTCAGCAACCTGATGAGGCCCTGTCTCAATATAAAATATAAAAAAAGGGCTGGAAGGAATTCGAATAGGAAAGAGGAAGTAAAGCTATCACTATCTGTCGATGACATGATGCTATAGATAGAGCTTTTTGTGTCTTCTATCAGAAGACTTCTAGAGCTTATAAATGAATTTACCAACAATACTCCAGCAGCAATTCTGCCAAAGAAGAAATCAGGAAATCCATCCCATTCACAATGACCTCAAACAGAAAAAAATAATTGTGCACTAATCTAACAAAGGATATAAAAGACCTCTACAATGAAAACTGCTGAACATTAAAAAAAGAAATTGAAGAAGACCTCACAAGATGGAAAAACATTCCATGTTCTTGGTTAGGCAGAATCAATACAATTAAAACGGCCATTCTGCCGAAAGCCCTGTTCAGATTCAACACAATCCCCATCAAGATACCAATGACATTCTTCATGGATATAGAAAAAGCAATTCTCAAATTCATTTGGAATAATAAACCCAGAATAGACAAAACAGTACTAAACAAGGAAGATGAAACGGAAGGTGTCACAATGCCTGACCTGAAATTATACTATAAGGCTATACTAACAAAAACAAAATGCTATTGGTATCAAAATAGACAGTAAGGGGCTGGAGCGGTGGCTCAGCAGTTACAGCACTTGCCTCGCATGCACGAGTACATGAGTTCAAACCCAGGCACCATGTACACAGCGAGGTCTCGGAGCAACGAAGCCACATGAAAAACTAAATAAAATTGATTTTCTCTTTCTCCCTCTCTCTTTAAAAAAAGAAAAAAGACACGGAGACCAATGGAATAGACTAGCAGACTCTGAGACAAACCCACAAGTCTTTAACCATCTGATATTTAACAAAGGAGGAAAAAATATAACATGGAGGGAAGATGGCCTGTTCAACAAATGGTGCTGGACAAACTGGACAGCCATTTGCAGACAACTGAAACAAGATCATTATCTCTCCTCCTGCACAAAAATCAAATCGAAATGGATCAAAGAATTAGGAATTCAACCAGCAACTATACATTTATTAGAAGAAAAAACAGGATCAACACTCCACAACATCAGTGTAGGCACCTACTTCCCTAAGAAGATTCTCATAGTGCAAGAATTAAAGCCAAGAATCAATGAGTGGAAGCCATTAAACTGAAAAGCTTCCGCACAACTAAAGAATTAGTCAGGAGAGAACCTACGGAACAGGAGAAAATCATTGCCTGCTACACCTCTGACAGGAGACCAACATCCAGAATATACAAAGAACTCAAAAAATCTTAACACCAAAAACACAAATAATCCAACCAATAAATGGACTAGGGAACTACACAAACTTTTCAACAGAGGAAGTCCAAAAAGCCAATAAATATGAGAAAATGAGAATCAAAGAAATGCAAATCAAAACTTTACTGAGATGCTACCTCACTCCAGTCAGAGTGGCAAAAATGAAGAATATGAACAAAAATAAATGTTGAGGGGTTGTGGGGAGGAACACTAACACACTGTTGGTGGGACTTTAAACTTGTACTTTCCAGTCACTCTGGAAAGCAGTGTGGAGACTCCTCTAAAAACTAGGGATGGTAGCACCATACGACCCAGCTATCCCACTCCTGGGTATTTTCCCAAAAGAGCTGGAATCAGCATATTACATCAATGTTTATAGCAGCTCAATTTACAATGGAGCCAACCCAGATGCCCCTCGCTGGATGAATGGATTAAGAAACTGTGATATTATATATATATATACACACACACACAATACATACATATATACATACAATAGAGTTCTATTGGAGAGAATGGTATCATGGCTTTTGCAGCGAAATGGAAAAAATCATTGAGTGAAATACCCCAAAAAAAGAGACTTAAGAGCCAAATGTTTTCTCATATGTGGAAGCTAGAGTAAAACTTAAGATAGGAAGAAGGTTAGTTAATTTTATTTAATAAATCCACCAAAGTTAAAATTTCACATAAGCTAGGAACTGTAACTATGAAGATGGGGGAGAAGAATGGGAGGCAGAGAGAGGAGGAAAGGAAAAGGGCAATTATCAGTATGGCTGGGAACACTCGACTCTGATGAGAAGCCAAACCACACACAGGCAGGCAGGGAAACTCAGAAATTTCAAAAATTAATATATACATATTTCTATCTATAGCACAGGGGTATTAGAGAAGAGTCACGAGATCAAGGAATGGATGAAGGGGGACAGATCCTGGACAGGGATCAGGCTTAATGTCAATACCTATACAAATGAATAATGATCCCTCCACTATGTTAAGACTAAGTCAAACAAATTAAAAAACTTAAAAAAAAAAAAAAAAGGGGGGGGTGCTCGGGATATGGCTCAGGGGTTTTAAGTGCTCCTGGGTTCAATCCCTGGTACGCAAAAAAATGTATTCAAAGGACTAAAAATATATCAAATAGGATTTTTAGGTTCATAAATTCAAACTGATTCTCCCCCCCAAAACTGGTTACCCTTGAAATATAAAAGGAAACTGTATCCTTTCTTTTTGAAAACTAGTAAATACAAAGAATAAAGTTTTTGTCCTTCCAATGTGAACTGTACCCTGGATAGGGAATATTTTCCTTTAAAGAAACATTCCAGTCACTGTAAATAAAGAGGAATGATTAGATTGAAACATCACCATTTTCCAATTTTTAATAAATTAGTAGATGAAGACACTGATCACAGATATAACAGGATAATCGGTTTTTAGCCTCCTCACAGAAGAAAAACACTGCCTATAAAATAGCTCCCCACAAATCTTATCTGAATCTGATCAAGCCTCTTAATACTACCAATTAACCAAAACACAAATGAGAAAGAAGCATGTTCAATTACATCACAAGGACAAAATTAACAAATCCAGGTTTCTTCAACTTGGGGACAAAAGAAAATTGAAGAACAGGAATATTCTAGCTTGAGACAAAAGATGTATCTGAGGTTAAAATTTTTAAAATGCCAAAAACTGGGTGGGGACGTAGCTCAGTGGTAGACTGCTTGCCTAGCATGCCTGAGATCCTAGGTTTGATCCCTCTAGTACTTAAAAAAAGAAAACCCTAAAATAAGGTGTTTAGGAGTATACATCTGGGGGATAAAACTAGAAAAGGAAGGAAGAGCTTACCAAAAAGAGTTACCACAACATTAAGGACACTTCACTTGCTCCGAAAAAAGGAGCAAACTGGACAAAAACAGTTTAAAGAAGAAAAAAATCCTCTCTACTAGCAAAATAATAAGCTTTGAAAATGTGCCAATATTCATCTACTAAATTCCAAAATCACACTAAGAAAATACAGATGGACCCAAGATTTATATTACAGCATGATTTATGTAAGAAAAATGAAAAGAGCTACTTCCAACACAAGTAGTGTAACAACAAATTAAGGGACTATTAGTATAACTAAATATTGGATAGTCAATAAAAAATAAGAGCTGAGATTTGGAAAACTATTTTTAATAATCCATTGAAATGGATTATAAGCACACTCTGATCCATTAATTTCTCTGCAAGGTATATACCTGAAAGGAATGTGTAAATATATGCACTAAAATATACATCAAAGAATATTCATAGCACCATTACTCTAAACAGCTAAAAAAACACAACAACGCAAATGTCCATTAGGGGTGCTGAATGAAGAAACTGAGGAATAGCCACACAACAGCCCAGTGAAGGAATGAACTGCTCATACACAACAGAACCGAAAGAATATGAAGACGTCACAAAGACCACATCCATCCTACGATCTCAAATTTCCCTCCCCCAAAGGTTCATGTGTTGAAGCCTTGGTCCCCAGTGCAGCTGCGATCTGAGGCAGGGATTCTGGGAGGTGACCGGATCACTAGCGCTCTGACATCATCAATATAATAATCCTCTGAGGATTCACAGCTCAACGCACTAGCCGGAGGTGGTAGGAACTTTAGGAGGTGAGGCCTAGTTGGAGAAAAAAGGTTACTGGGGACCCATGGAAGGGTATAAAATTATCCCCACACCCATTCTCTCTCTCTCTCTCTCTCTTCTTTTCTCTTCTCTCTCTCCCTCCCTCCCTCCTCTCTCTGTGTCTCTGCTTCCTGGCTGCCATGAGATGGGCAGCTTCACCCCACCACATACTCCCCACCATGATGTTCCACCTATCACAGGTCCAGAAACAACAGAATCAAGTGACCATAGACTGAAACCTCTGAAACTGTGAGCCAAATCAAATCCTTCCTCCTTTTAAGTTGATATTCTCAGGTATTTTGTCATAGCAATGGAAAGTTAACTAACAAACATGAAATGTCCAGAACATGCAAATCCATAGAGACAGAAAGTATATTACCTGGTGACAGAGGGTAGGGTCAGGGAGAATTGCAAAATAATTGCTGAATGATTCAGGGTTTCTTTTGGGGATAATACAAAGTTCTAAAATTAGGCAGAGGTAATGGTTCAACAACTCAATATATTTTAAAAATCTGAACCATGAAATTAAATAAAAATAAGTCCCTTTGACATGGGGTTAAAACATTTCATCCATGTAATAAGCATAATGCTGCAGGGCAAGTCCTTTATGAAGAGAGGTAAACATATAAAGATCACAATCATAATCAAAGTCACCTTTTAAACTGTACTGTTTTCACTGTCGATTTGTTTCCTCAGATTATTTCAACTATCAAGAGATCCTTTCTTGTATACAACTAAGTGTTGGAGCAATGAAAGCCACAGGACAAACTAAATAAAACTGATGTTCTTTCTCTCACTGTCCCTCTCTCTTAAAAAAAAAAATCCTTTCTTTTTTAACTAACGCTTTGTAAGTGTCCACCTAGCAGAATTAAAGATCAAAAGACACGAATATATGAAAGTTACCTAGAAACAGCAACAAATCTACTATGAAATGATTTAAAGCTAAACATGGAATAAATACTGCCATTCTTTCATCAAGTAAATTATAATGGTACATAACTTGGCAGAAAACTTTTAGTTCTACTACACATACTAGAATTTCTAATCACTGGCTACAATCAACAAAATAAAGGGGAGGGGGAGATTAAGACTCAGATAAAAAGAAAAACAGAGCAAGAGTAAAGAGGGTTTAAATGTCACAGTCATAAGCTGGGCATGGTGGTGCACATCTGTAATCCCAGGAACTAAGGAGGCTAAAGGCAGGAAGATCACAAGGTCAAAGCCAGCCTCAGCAATTAGCAAGGCCCTTAACTAACTTAGTGAGATCCTGTCTCAAAAAACAAAAAGAACTAGGGATATAGATCAGCACCCCTGGGTTTAGTTCTCAGTACCTTTAAAAACAAGACAGTCACTGATATGGCAATTTTTTTAAACCTCCACAGTGCCTTCCATAAGCAAGGTATCAAACTCCCAGACCATTTAAACATTCTGAACATATACTGATATGTATCTAATCTTACTTATGATACTTATTTATAAATGTCTGTAGATTCAGATATTAGTAATACATAATCTATAAGAGAAGCAAAGCTGGTGCAAAACAATCATAAATCCTTTAATTCACAATCGAAGAAGATGCAGAATCAGGAGTGCTAATACTATCTCAAATTATAGGTAATATATAAGGAACTGAGGACAATTTCCAATTGTTTATTGTAGGAATTATTTTTTCTTTCTGAGGCTAAGTAATATAATATCAATTTTTAACTGATATTAATATGGACATATCCTTCCAAATGATTCAAAAAATTTACTATATTTCTACCATGTAAACCACAAGAAAAGGTAGACGGAGAACCATGGCAGGCTGATGATTAAGCCAATTCTTTATGTAAAGGAATTAAAAAGGAAAAAGTTGCAAGTAATTCTTCCTTCCTCGCACGCCATGTACATGAAGATACACCGTTCAGGGACATTAAACTGAAAACAACTGCACTATGCAAATGAAGCAACATACTTTTGAAAACTTACGAATAATTAGCACTTATAAAAATGAAATACATTTATAAAAGATGGTATGCTTACCTGAACCACCCAAGGACTATTGGCAAAGGCCATGATATCTCTTTCTTCCCAGAAAAAAGCAGAATCTGATCTTTTTATCATTTCAAACTTACTAAGGAGCTTCATAGCATATACCTTCTGTGATGCTTTATGACGAACCTGTGGATTTTTTAAACAGAAAAATTATAAATAATTTTATGAGATAGGAGTGAATAGATCACACTATAAAGACTTCTGCAAAATTTTAAATCTTAAAACTATTAAAAAGTAAAAGCTTATTCAATATAAAGGAGAAAATTTTCAACAGCTTAAATATTTCATGAAACATAAAACTTTCAAAAAAAGTTCAATATGCCACTATATCATTTCATCTAAATAAAGGTGAATTCATGAACTTTCATTCCTTTCTGTTAATTAGCCAATTTTAAGAGTAAGATATTGTTAAATAAAAATATCCAAGATATGTCTACTGGGGAAAAATATTTACTTTTGTTTGAAACATCAAAGTGTGCGTGTGTGCACGCGCACTCAGATAAATGAATATCCTTCACTATCTGAACATAAGTAAACCTAACAGATTTAGATATCCAACAACAGATGCGAATTTATTAATCAGTCTTATTTCTTTCTAGGTACCCTATTTTAAAGATTATTTTAAAGGATAACAACAAAAACTACTAAAAATATGTTTATTGGATCAAATCCTATCTTCCCCATTAAACTGTGAATTCCACAAGAACATGAATGGAATCTATTTTTGACTGCTCTTTTAATTCCCAGAATAAACTTTATAGCAAACTATCTAGAACAGTCTTAATGTACCGAGTCTTCAACTTAATGATACAACAGTTAACCTTGATTGGACAATCAATGATAAATAGTGCTAGCAGTTATATCTCAGTGTCTAACAGAATGTCCAAAACTAAAATTCCTAATCTTCAGCTTTCAATGCATTCCTTCTACAGTCATCTCCACTTTGGTAAATGGCAGCTTCTGCCCTTTAGTTTCTTGGGCTAAAGAATACTTTGTCAGCAAATCATGTCATTCCACGTTCAAACTGTTTCAGAATCCAACCATTTCTTACTACCTCCATTGCTACCACCCTGGTCCAACATCTTTTATTTCACTTACCAGCAAAGGTGTCAACTAGTTTGCCTGCTGTCCCTCAAACCTACAGTCTAGTGATCCACTATAATATAAACCACCTCTGGGCCCTCCTCTGCTAAAAACCCCCTAAGAGGCTTTTCCTCTCATTCTTCCAGGAGCTGTTCCCTTTGCCTGCAATCACTTCATCTCGTTCAACTCAACTCTTCGCTTCTTTCAAACTCCTGTCCAAATGCTGCCCTCTCAGAAAGACCTCCTCTGATAGAGCTACTGTAACTTCTAACTCACTGCTTTCCACTGCTGCCAGCATTGTTCCTATTTCATTCTCTGTTCCTTAGTTTTGCTCCCCTGCACTTGTTATCCATCTTATATTCCCCCCGCCTTTTTAAATTTGCCACCTATCTTGGAGCAATAGAATTTAACCCAACGAAAGCAACGATTTTAATGTTTTCTTCACTGTTTAATCTCCCATGCCTAGTATAATGCCTGTCACATAAAAACCTTTCAGTAATATTTTCTTCTGAAAGAAGTAATTTACCAATACTTAGTATGTGCTAGGTACTGCGATTTTTCTTTTTCTTTTCTGGGCAGTTCTGGGGATTGAATCCAGGGATTCACACACATAAGGCAAGTACATGCCAACACTCTTTTTATTTTATTTATTTTTGTTACTAGGGATTGAATCTAGGGGTGCTCAACCACTGAGCCACACCTTTTTTATTTTTTATTTTGAGACAGGGTCTCACTAAGTTACTTAGGGCCTCACTAAGTTTCTGAAGGTGGCTTTGAACTTATGATCCTCCTGCCTCAGCCTCCTGAATTGCTGGGATTACACGCTTGTACCACTGAGCACGGCTATTCTTTTTTTAAATTTTATTTTCAGATAGAGTCTCAACTAAGTTGCCCAGGCTGGCCCTGAACTTGCAATCCCCCTGCCTCAGCCTCCCAAGTAGGTGGGACTGCTGGGATCACTGCATTTTTTTCAAATATGTATTATCTTATTTAACCTTAATAGGCCCAAGGAGATATTATTCCCCCATAACAAATGGCAAGTATGAGACACAGAGAAGTTAATTTGCCTGAGGATCATACAGATGGCAAGAGGAAAGCGTACAGAATCTATATGCTAAAGAAGGAAGTGTCCATGATATGCTAGTTCTATATATGGAAGCCCATGGTTAGGATAATTTTCCCCCAAAATAGGACCAGATTAAAAAATCTGCTAATATTCCTCTCAGTTCATGCTCGTTTTTCACTTAGAAGAATGCTAGTTTTAGGTCATTCTACCTAGGGTTGAAGGGAAAAAAAACAAAAACCAAAAACAAAGGAAGTTAAGCCCCTGACCAATCTACAGGGCCCTAAAGGATCTAGCTATGCCTACCTTCCTAATTTAGATCTTGACATTTCCTCCTCCTTGTTCCTACTTCAGGCATACTTTATCAAACCTTTTTTCAGGATCTTTAGGGAAAATGTTAGAAAACCCATCAGCTAGGGCTAGAGCGGTGGCTCAGCAGTATCACACTTGCCTGGCATGCGCTAGGACGCAGGTTCAAACCCAGCATCACATATACAACTAAGTGTCAGAGCAAAGAAAACCAGATGAAAAACTAAAGTCGATTCTCTCTCCTTCCCTCCCCAACCCCACTAGTAAAAAAAATTTAAGAAAAAAAGAAAAGAAAACCCATCAGTCCAGGACTTCACCTATCCCCCAAGGATACCAGCTCCTTATCCACTCAGCTGAAATACAGAACTCCTCAAAGTGGCTTTCTCTGACCACCTAAACCAAAGTAGGTCCTAACTATTCTCTACCTAAGAAGTGTTTTCTTCCTAGTACACCCAAATTTATTTTTTTTAAATAAAGAGGGACAGTGAGAGAGAAAGAGAGATTTATTTTTTCATGTGGCTTTTGTTGCTTAGATACTCCACTGTGTACGTGGTACTGGGGTTTGAACTTGTGTACTTGCACATGCCAGGCAAGCGCCATAACCGCTGAGCCACCGCTCCAGCCCCTACACCCAAATTTGTAATTTTAAAAATGTTTGTGCTTATTCTCTCTGCCATGCAAGAATGTACACTCAGTAAGGACAGGGATTATTTCATGTGGTTTGTTCTCCATTATCTCCTCAGTGCCAAGTTCAAAGTCAGCATTAGCAATAAAACAGACATTCACTAAATATTGATAACAGATGAAACTGTGAAATTCTAGGTTAAAGATTCAACAAGCAATATTTCTAATTACCTGCTGTCAAACCCTATCCACATCTAGAATCAGTACTTATATTGATGAAAATAAAGTAAATCAATGGAATGCTTCTCTTCCCCAGAAGAGACAAAGAAGAACCATTTATACTTTGCAGATCAAATATTACATAACACGAAATAAAAATTTTAGAGAATCATAAAATGTTGTAAATGTTTAATAGATAAAGCTTTTGTCTCTAAGAACAGATAAAAATTTTTGTTTAAGTGGACTTGAACAAATTGCTAATATAAAACACAGATAATCCTTGCATGATACAATACATACAACTATTTATCACTCAGAATCATGCACTTCTGGTTGCGATGGAGTAACTGGCACCAGCTAGTCCTCTCGTTGTAAACAATCATCAGTACATGAAACAACAGTTTCCATGCTTTGTAAAATTAATAGCACAAAACTTTTTAGTCCCTAAGATAAGAGAAATTCAACAAATCAACCCTATAATGGCCCTGAAACTCTGCTTGAATTAAATACCCCAACCAACGTAGAGCAAGTGAATGTCAATGCACAGCACAGTACCCTGCTGAGTCAAGGAGGCAGAGACCAGGCAGAGACAAATGAGGAATCTGGATTACGCTGGGTAAGAAACTGGAAAGTTAAGAGCTATGACAGAGGGAGATCAGATCCCTGTATGTGCCTGAGTAAAAGTGCAGTCAATCAGAGACAGAAAGTATCCCAAAGGATACCCAAGTCCTGAGACTGACTGCAGAATAGAAACACTGGAAATTAAGCAACCCTGGAAGCACACAGGATTTCCAGTCAAGCAAAACTGAAAAAACCTTGTTAATTTCCTGGATCTACAAAGCAGATCATGCTCGAAAGCCTTCTCTACCTAAAAAGGCTAACAGGAAACTTCAGAAGCACAATTTGGAGACTCAGTCCTATCGAGTTAAAAGGACATGGCAGACTCGTTCATTCTTCTACACATCTACTTTTACAAAGTACAAAACTCAGCCTGCACAAGTTAAAGATGACCAGCAAATAAATGAAAAACCTATTAGAATGAAAACAAACACTCTTCAAATAAAAATAACAGAAATGTAGAGTCTCTTCCATATATCCAAGGTCCAGAATATAAAACAAAAATTGCTACGGGGCAAAAAGGAAGATGTGCCTCATCATCAAGAAAAAAAAAGTAGTCTACAAAATGACCCCAAAAGATGATGAACTTAGCTTTAAAATACTCTCACAAATGCAAGTGCTGTAAATGTTTCAAAAGAGTTTCTAGAAATATTCTCAAAGAAATAAAGGTCAACATGTTAAAGAAATATGGGAACTATATTTTTAAAAAATCATTTAGAGGGCTGGAGCGGTGGCTGGGCAGTTACAGCGCTTGCCTGGCATGTGCAAGTACACGGGTTCAAACCCCAGCACCCACGTACACAACTAAGTGTCGGAGCAACGAAAGCCATGTGAAAAACTCAATAAAAATTGATTCTCTGTCTCTCTCTCTCACTGTCCTTCTCTCTCTTTAAAAAAAAAAAAAAAAATTTAGAAATTGTTTACCTGAAAAATACAATAACTGATATGAAAAAATCGCCAGAGGGGCTTAACAATCAAGACAGACTGGAAATCAGTGAACTCTTGAGCACAAATCAATTTGAAGAATAAAGACAAATTGCATAAACGGAAATAAGCAGACTCGAGGGTCTCCACGACAATTGTAAATATTCTTAAAAAAAATAAATAAATGGACTAAACAATGCAATTAATAAACAGAAATTATTTTTAAAGATTTTTTAAAGATGTAAATTTATATAGATATTTTTCCCCTCCTGCATGACAATGGATTGAGCCCAGGATCCTATACTTGCTAGTGAAGTACTCTTCTGCTGAGCTACATCCCCAACCCTATTTTTTACATGTGTATTTGAGACAGGGTATCACTAAGTTAAGTTGCCCAGGCTGGTCTCCAACTTGTTAAATCCAGGCTTCAGTTTCCCTGTAGCGAGGATGTTAGGCATGCATCACCATGTCTGGCTCTAAGTTTATACCGTTTAACTTTAAAACTAAACAGATTGAGGGGGTTGGGGATTTAGCTCAGTGGCAGAGCGCTTGCCTAGCACACGCAAGGCCCCGAGTTCGGTCCTCAGCCCTGGAAAACAAAAACAAAAAAAAAAAACTAAACAGATTGAAAATAAAAGAAGATATGTCATAAGTAAATAATATAGAATAAATATACAATTACAAATATATTATAAATAAAAAATAGACAAAGAGGCTAACTTGAATAAAAGAGGTAATTCATTAGGAAGGCAGAACAACTCTAAACATGTGCATCTTTAATAAAATAACTTGATAATTCATGAAGCAAACACTAACCAAAGTTAAAAAAGAAGAGAAAAATCCATGTTTTCAGTTGGAAATTTTAACCTTTCCATGTTAGTACTTGAAAGAACAATTAAGACAAAATACCCATATAGATAGAGAAAATATAGTGCAGAATGAACACTGCCAAATCAGTCTTTAGTTACAAAGGTGATTATATTAAAGGGTTACACCATTTCTCACTTTAAGATATTCTGAAATTTGAAGTATTTTGATACACTATAACTTCATACAAAAAGAGGCCTGAATGCAAAAGGCCACCAAAGTGATAACAAGAATAGTTTATAACCATCTTATATATTAAATCAGCAGGCTGCAATAACAACTCCCTTGATTTGTGTGCAGTGTTATAAAATTTATAGAACGCTGAAGATAAATGCACTGTAAAGCAATATGAAAACACAGGAGGGGGGTGAGGGGGCTAAAAAATGAATGATCCTTGTCTTAAAACTAGAAATCCCAGACACAGCAGATAGATTTTTAATTGATTTGTGTTGAATTAGCAGATTATCTCAAAGCAAATGATTATTCCAATAATATTTTTAAATATAGTGAAAATAAATGCTAACAATATTACTAAAAAGTTAAGGTAACCCTATTCTGCACATAGATAGCACTCTGAATGTTCACTCACTCTAAGAACAAATCAAATTGTGAATGCTTCCTAACTTCATTAGAGAAAGCAAGCCATGAAACTTAAGTCAATCAATTTATACAATATTATTATTTGTGTTTGACTCTATGACAAAAGCAGTTCTAAGAGTTTTGCTAGAACAGCTATGAACAGAAGGTAAGACAACATCAGCTGGTGAAAAACAGTTAAATATTTATGTAAATATTTAAAACAGCAATACTAACATATAACTAAAACAAACAAACCTAGAAGGAACCAGCCACTCATTCAAATAAACAAAAAGTTACAGAACAGCGAGGCGTGATGGCACACACACCTGTAATCCCAGCAGCTAAAGAGGCTGAGGCAGGAGGATGGCAAGTTCAAAGCCAGCCTCATCAACTTAGGCCCTAAGCAACTCAGCGAGACCCTGTCTCAAAATAAGAATAAAAACTAGGCTGGGAGGAGCCTCAGTAGTTAAGTACCCTTGGGTTCAATCTCTGGTATACAAAGGGGGGGAAAAAAGTCCATAACAGCCATAAGACAATTTCTGAACATGAGAGTAATGTTTATTGCCTCACTTCTGGCAATGCAAAAAGGCTCTCCACTCTGCTTACACAGCCCTCATCATATCGCACACGTGAGCTGTGTGCTGTCTGCCTCGTGAGTTCTTCAGGAACAGAATGCTTGCTTTCATTTGGGGACTGCCCAGTGGTTGCTACAATGCTAAACTGTCCAGACCAATACATTCAATAAATCGTATCTGTATCTATATGATATCTACAAAACTTTGAAGACATACAGAATATTTAGGCTAAATGTTCTAGTTCATCAGGCTTGAATTTTACTTAAATTTCTTGGATAGGATAGTTATTAGCTCAAAACATAAAAATTGGGAACCACCAGCTTGTGGTCTTTGATATGAGTTTAATTTATGGAGAGAAACATTAAGTGGTAATACTCGCATTCATGCCAAATGTCTACGCCATACCTTTAAAATTCATTAGCAGTGATGTTATAAAGTACCACAATAAAGTGCTGTTACTTTAGGAAAGCTGGTTTCCATTGATCTTCCTCTGAGGATGTCTCTGAGTTATTCTATTATAATCTCCCTCAGCATCTCTGCAGATTCCCCTTTATTCTCCAGCTCCTTCTCCTCTATTCAATGTAGATGGATAGACACATGAACAAAGAGTCAGAGTAGCTATTCATTATCACACTGCACACAGCAATGTTTAAAAGCATGGATACAGATGTCAACAAACTGGGCAAAGCGCTAGGTAGTTTTGCCAATTAATCTCTCTAAATTTGTTTACTTCATCTATGTAAGAATTTCACACAGTTGTTGCAAAGATAAAATGAGATTATAAATACTTAATGTACAGAACTTTCAACAAAAATGTTAGCTAACGCCACCACTGACAAATAAAACATAGCTCATTCTATCAGAAAGTGATACATACGTTTCCCTGTCACAGATCTAGTATAAAGGACAAAAACAATTTTCCTATTATAATAGTTGTCACAGAAAAGACTATCATATTCCTCATTTTAAATTTTAAAGTAAATGAGTGCAAAAACACCATATAATTGACTGTTTACAAATGGAAAGATCAAAGAGGGAGTAGAAAAATAAACAGTGGCTGCCAGGCACAATGGCACACACCTGTAATCCCAGCACCTTGGGAGTCTGAAGCAGGAGGATCACAAGTTCAAAAATAGCCTCCTCTGCAACTCAGTGAGTCCCTAAGTAATTTAGAGAGACTGTCTCAAAAAAAATAAATAAATAAAAAGGGCTGTGTAAGTGGTTTAGTGGCTAAGTACTACTGGGTTCAATTCCTACTACCAAAAAAAAGTGGTTATATTCCAGCTGATGGGAATTTTGAGTGATTTTTACTTTTTTGTTTGTAATTTCTGTAGTTAATATGTACTGATTTGAAAAACAATTTTTTAATTAGATGTGAAAATCCTAAGTATAGCTAGAGGCATGCTTAGAGGATCCTAAAACAGACCTGCTGGAACACTCAGGAACAAGAACAGTTGAAAATCATTCTAACCCAAACACCTCATTTGAGGCTTTTCAAGTTTATTGTTACTATCAAAAATTATTCTGTATTTTTTGTAAGAAGATCCAATGTATCTAACTGATAGACCTGGAGGAGTTATTTTCTTTTCCCCACTGCTAATGAAGCCTGCACTACAGATTCAAGGGGGGAAAAGGTCCTCACTCTTTGTGCCTGTGGCAGCTGAGATTAAGTGGCATATACAAGAATTTAAAAACATGGAGGGAGAGCTCAGAAATAACCCTGTATAAACAGTGAAGGACCAGTTTTATTCCAAAAGAAAAGAATCAAAAGGTTAAGTTCACAAGAAGAGTATTGGGAAATTATGCCTACATTCTCACCTTTGGTCAATTCTACTTAAAAGGTAGGTTTAAAACTAAAAGCAATCACTGGTGCCCAGGAAGCAAGATGAGCCCCAGGACCAGGAAAGAGCAGGTAATTTACTTCAGAGAAGGCTCCCTACATCCACGGTTGTACCCAGGATGTGTGCTACCTGGGACATAACATGATGAGAAGAATCCAGTCCCAAAGATGATCTAGCCACACCTGATGCACACACACACAGTTCAGCAACCTGCAGGGTCAAACTGACAAATGGCTACATGGTAAGAAGGGCTGCTCTTTGCTGCTTTATAAACATTCTTCTTAAATTGTGTCCTTGACTAAAAAAGATAATGTTTTCAGATATGATGAGGAGCTATCGATTCCTGGTGGGAATGCCAAAAGTACTTGAAAAATAGTTTTTGCCCTCAAGAAGTTTAGAATATAAAAAGGGAAATCAAAGTAGTATACACACACAGGAGGCATAATACGGTAAATGAAATAGAAGAATTATAATTAAAGCATACAAGGGGGAAATCATATTCAGATAAAGATTTGAAATAAGAGTTAAGAGGAATCAGGAAAGTTTTCTCTTACAAAGAGTACTGAGAGACAGAGCAAAGCTGTGGGATTAAAAAACAGACAGGAAAACAGAATATGGGAAATGAGAAGCCTCTCTAGAATGAAGAGCAAAGCAGAAGACAAGGGTTAAAAAGATAAAATTAGTGATGTCTTTAAAAAGGGCCTACAAGACCAGGATGAAGATTCCACATACCTCATTTAGTGGGCAAGGGATCCCTAATATGCAGAGGGGGTCTGACACTAAATGTAGTTTAGAAGGCTTAACTAGGCAGCAGGTGAACTAGATCAGACCTAAAATTCCAATTAACTCAAAGTTGGGAAGTACAGAAATAAGAAAAACAATGAAGACAAAAGTTGTATGGTAGGAAAGCCACACAGTTGATGTTACTACACCCACCAGGAATGGGAGCAGGAGTGGTCCATGACAATGGAAGGATGTAAAACATGAGCAAGCAGTTTGCTAAATAGTAACAAGGGTCCAGCTGAGTTGGAAAGCATGAATTTACAGAAAATTTAATGAGCACGGTCTTGATATGTTCTCCACCAGCACTTCACAGTTTGGGATGAAGCAGTATTATTTAGCGCAAGTGAAAAAAACATAACAAACACAAAGACACAGGACCAAATATGACTGGCTAACAAAAGGGCAGCTTGGCCGTAACTGATGGCCACGAATATTGGGGGTAAAAATGGACATTGAAGAAGGCAGAAACAGGGCTTAACAACAAAAGAATTAAATATAAGGGAAAGGAATGAAATCAATGACTCCACCCTTACATTTCTGTTTGTTTGCTTGTTTGTCTTCAGAAGCTGGCTTGGTGCTACAGCCATTTACTAAGATGAGGAAGGTAAGAGAAGGAATAGATTTATGCAGAAGAGCAGGGCTAGGGGTTCAAGCAAATGAATTTCACATGCTTTAGACATCAAGACACATCTTAACAAGGAAATCAATAAATCATTGTGGATATGAACTTGAGAGTAAAGTAGAAAGTTCTGAGAAATATCTATAAATGTAGCTTGGTGCCATCATATAAACTGTATTTAAAGTCACAAGAATGCATGAGCCCACCTTAAAAGACAATGCAAGTAACAGAAATTAAGAGCTGGAGCGGTTGCTCAGTGGTTAGAGCATCTGCCTGGTATGCACATGGACCTGGGTTCAAACCCTAGCACCACATACACAACTAAGTGTTGGAGAAACAAAGGTCAGATGAAAAAACAAATAAAACTGATTATTTCTCTCACTCCTTCTCTCTTTAAAAAAAAAAAAAAGTAGCCATGGGAGCAACATTGTTTCAAGGCAAGACTGAGAATGAACTAGGAAAGAAACTGACAAGGAAGAAGGGCAGGTAAAATAGGGAAAGGTGGTATTTCAGGAGAGGAGGAGGAATGAATAATGACTGGGAAAAGTGACTAAGATGGGAGTGAAACATTGTGTAGCCAACAAAAACACAGATGTGCTGATACGGAAAAACATCCGTGACTATGTATGTAACAAGGGAACACTCACTGGAATGCTCTGCCTAAAGTCAAATCTCAACTCTACCATTTAGGAATTATATGAATCTTTGCAGGCTATTTATCCTGTCTATGTGAATTTAATTACCCCTTTTACAAAATGGGCATCATGGTAATGATACCTATCTGGAAAGACTTGTAAAAATTGGTAACTATATATATTGCTTAGAAGTCTGCTCCCAACGATGAAACTTATATAAAAATATAAAAATATGTGCTACTATTTATGGTTACATTAAAGACAAATTACAAAACAATGTATATGACATGATCCTTTAACACATTTATACACATATACTACATACATCCTTAGAAATGGAAAAGTTAGAAAACTACATGTCAAAATGATAACAGATATCTCTCAGCAGTGGGACTCTCGGACAATTTAAGAAATATAATGCTGACTTATTCTCTCATTACTATGAACATATCTGTCATGTCATACATAAAAGAATTATTAGCTTCAAAGAAAAATGGTTAGCACTTATCAGATTTTCATAACTCCACAGGGAAACTTTTTTTTACTTTCCTAGAATGAAAATATAGATACTCACTGAAAATAATGACACTAACGTTACATCATCCTCCAGATGCTTCTAATCGTCAAAGCAGCAAAAGGATATAAATAAGCTAGTTACCAAACCTGCCAACACCTTCACCTTGAATTTACAGCTTCCAGAACTTGTAAGAAAATAAATTCTGGTTGCTTAAGACTTGCAGTGTGCAGTATTGTTAACAGCAGCTCCAAGCAACTAGTACATATATGTACATCTAAAAGTTAGAACAAGACTTCTGACTACTTAAAATTAGAACTCACTTAAATCCATGACAAACTGACAACAGTGTCAGCAGCTACTATTTCCCGAGCTATAACTACATGGTATTAGTCCATACTAAAAACCACATATGTATGACCTAATTTGGTCTTTACAAAAAGTATTATAAAGTAAGTTCTACTACTAATTCCACTCCAGGATGAGAAAATTATAGCTTCGATGACAGGAAATTAACAGATTGTAGAACACAAGTAGTTGACTTTGATTCCTCCTTCACAGTAACAGAATTTTAGGCAAAAATGTCTATTACAAATTTAACATTATCACCTTAACTATTAAAAAAGATGTTTATTTTAACCAACAAGTTGGATTAGTACTTTTAGTCTATGAATGAAACTCCACTGCTTTTCCAAGAAGCTTGAATTATTATTGCATTTTTATTGGGTGTCAAGTACGACTCTAGATTTTTCCCATATTTAACTCATTTAACACTCATAGCAACCCATGAACTATATTCATATTAGTATCTTTATCTTAAAAACAAGGAAACCAAGTCACAAGGACTAAGTTAATTGTCTGAAGCCATAATGCTGATAATTAAGAAGTCTATAATTCTAGAATCCACTCTTAATATACTAGACTGAATTCTAATTTTTTCCATAAAAATGAGATGTGAAAAAGATCCAAACAGGATAAGATCCAAGAGCAATATTGATATTGGATAAAAATGATTCATGTGATAGATCTTTCATAATAAAATAAGTGTATACATTCTCTGTAGGTTGGGGAGAAAGACAATAAGTTACACAAATTTTGTCATCTTGGAATCACAGAACTTTTCAATCTGGAAAAAATGCCTTTTCAGATGGGAAAATTTACACCCAAAGAAGTTAAGTGACTTTGCCCCTGGCACTTTCCTAACTTACAGTTTCACATGCTGTTCTGAATTTCAATTCCCACCTCAACCTCACTTCTTCAAATCACTAACTCTTTTGTCAACTCAAATGCCACTTTCCCACAGCAAGAACTCCACTATCTCCCCCATCTCAATTAGGGATATCCCTCCACTGTTCCTCCTCAAAGCATCCAGCTCTTTCCCTTAATAGTATTTATCACAATCTGAAATAATAATTTTACTTACTTAATCTTCACCTCCTCATAGGACCACCACTTTCAAAAAGATTATATCCTTAGAAACTTGCACAGCTGCTGCAACATAATGGATGCTGGTTGAATATTTCATGAGTAAATGGATAAATGAACCATTATGCATCTGACAATTAAACACTAACATTTACTGAACACTACTATGATCCAAGGATTGTTCCACAGACTTTATATGTACAGTCACAACTAATTCTTACAGAAATCCTATAAGATATAAATGCTACTGTTATCTTTGTTTAATAAGAAAGGAAAGGACAGCAAGATTAAGTAACTGGGCTAAAGTCAAATTAGTTAGCGATGGAGGGAGACTTCTATGGAATTTAATTTCACCAGGAAAAAGTATTTCATATGGAAAGACAAATTTACAGAGTATCATGAAACTCCCTTCAAATAAAAAAAAAACCCATAAAGATGTAACGAATGTGGAACATTCCCTCCATGTCCACCACGCTAATTTATCTACTACATACAAATCAATTTCAAAAGGCTATAGATGGAAGAAGCACTTGGACTTCTTCTTACAATCTTATCCTTTTAAGAAGTCCCTGCCAAAGGTAATAGAGCCAAGAAGTAAGGCCAAAGCAAGCATACCACAAGCTCTTGGGTCAGGTCATCAGATTAATGGAATGTTAAAATACTTTTCATTTTAAAAAACATACAACTTTGTTTCTGCATATTTTGTGGCCAAAACAAATTCTAGGATAGAAAATTAACAGAAGCAAAAATAAAACCCTTTTATATCTATATATTTTCCTTTTCAACATATTGAATTATAATAATCAAATTAACATGAGAGTGAATAGAGTGATATTAAAACATGACAATGTCTGTCATGTTTCTTTTCAAAATTCAACTCCAAATTTAGGGAATACCATAACCAGGATTACTTATTTTATTAATCCACTTAATCCCCAATACTGACCCCCATAAAAGAGCTATCATTGTCTCTATTCTACTGGCTGGCACTCTGAGATTGTTTTATGCCTATGGTCATTGTGTTCTTTGAGTTAGAAAATGGTAAACCAGAGCCAGGCATGGTGGTACACACCTGTAATCCCAGCAATTTGGGGAGCTGAGGTAGTAGGATCACAAGCTGAAGATCAGCCTCAGCAACTTAGTAAGACCCTCAACAACCTAGTGAGAATGTGTCTCAAAATAAAAAATACAAAGGACTACGGATGTACCTCAGTACTGAAGTGCCTCTGCATCCCCAGTGGAAAAAAAAAAAAAAACGAAGAAAATGGCAGAGCCTGGATTCATCTACTTTATATTGTCTCTATCTTATAGGATCTTTCATATCTCAAGTATCATGTTATCTAATCTCACTGTCCCTACTAGAGCATAAAAAGCTGAGGTTTCACCATTTTCACTTAAAAATCAACCAACCAACAACAACAACAAAAAACCCACAGCCAAATAAAAATAAAAACACTGCTTTCCAAGGTATCCCTTTTCTCAAATCTAGACTAGAGCAAACTCTGGATTCTGTAGCCATACCTCAGGTGGTATAGAGCACTCCATCCCTGAGTACTCTCTTATGAACATGCCTTTTAAAGCTTCTGGTTCCACACGCAGCTTGGAAGTCACCACCATTCCATCTGAAGAACTGAAATGCTCAACACACTGAAAATCAACATTTCTTTTTGCCTCTGAAAGAGTGGGATGTGCACATGGCAATGCACTGCTCCAAATCTGAAGAGAAGGAGTCCGCAGTTTGCAGGATCAGACTCTAGAAACCACCTGAGGTGGGGCAGGAAACCTGAGCTGTAACTGACAAATCGCTGGAGTCAATATGTGGTCAAGTCTGAGAATCAAAAACTATAGCGAGGCGTCTGGAGAGGTGGCTCAGCAGCAGACCATCTGGTCTGGCATGTGTGAGGTCCCAGGTTCCATCTCCAGCATCACATACAAAAATAAATAAAGGAAATACTACCAAAAAAAAAAAATGAAAAAACTGACTCTCTCTTAAAAAAAAAAAAAAAAAAAGAAAAACAAATTAGAGGGGACTGAATTGTATAGTAGAACAGGTTCTCCTACTCAATATTGGAGAAAAATCCCCTTACGCTTCCAGCAGAGAGAGGGAAGAAGAAAATTACTCTAAGCCAGAACACTCTGCTCTCAAGAAAAAGCATTTAACCAGTGACTTGGGGAAGGGAAATACACAATTCCAGTCCACTCCAGACATTCTGTCCCACCTAAAATGGGAGTGGGGTGATGAGAAACACCTGTGAATTCGCAGTACAAAGAAACTCACTATAACAGAAATATGTAATCACAGGAAAAGCTTCTCTCTCCACACCTTCCACCACATAACCAAAAGCCTGTTTATAACAGTTCCTTTTACCCAGTGCAACATGTCCAGCTTCAAAAAATCGCAAGGCATACTAAAAGGCAAAAATATAACTTAAAGAGATAAGAAGCATCAGAATCACACAAGGCAGGAATGACGGAATTTTTAGACTGTGAATTTAAAAGAACTGATTAATATGGTAGGGGCGCTAAAGGATAAAGGAGGCAGCATGCAAGAATAGAGAGGCAATATAAGCAGATAAACAAATAAAAAGAAACAAAAAACAAAAAGAAATCCTAGAGATCGATAAGGACAGAAATAAAGAATGCCTTTGATGGGCTTATTAGAAGACATGGACACAGACCAGCATTCACTTGAGTTTTAGGGTAGATCAGTATAGATGTCTGAAACTAAAAAGGAAATAAGACTGAAAAAATCAGAACAAGAGTTTATGGACAAGTGCAAAAGATGTAATGCATGCGTAATGAATGGGAAAATAAGACAGAAAGGAACATTTGAAACAATAACAACTGGAAATTTGCCCAAATAAATATCAGACACAAAATCACAGATATAGAAAGCTCAAACAACACCAAGCAAGATACATGTAAAACACCACCACCACCACACTACATGTAGGCATATCACTTTCAAACTACAAAATGCAAAACATAAATATTACTGAAAGAAGGAGGGAGGAACACCTTACTTATACAAAAACAAAGATAAGTATTTTTCCTCAGAAAGTAAATCAACAAAATTAGAGATGAAAAAGGAGATACTACCAAAGACTCCTCTAAAATCTAGGGGATTACCAGAACCTATTTCGAAAATTCACACTCTAATAAACTGGAAAATCTGGAAGACGTGAACAAATTTCTACATACATATGACTTGCTCAATCAGGAAGATACAGAAATCCTAAACAGACCAATATCAAGTCACGAAAATGAAACAGCAATTAAAAGCCATCTAAAAAAAGCCCAGGACCTGATGGATTCTCAGTTGAGTTCTACCAGACAGAAGAACTGACGCCCCTCTTTTTAAATTATTCCACAAAACAAAGGGTTCAGGGAATACTCCCAAACACTTTTCATTAGGCAAGCATAAGCCAGATACCAAAGTCAGACAAAGATGCATCAAGGAAAGAAATTACAGACCAATATCCCCAATGAATATAGATGTAAAAATTCTTAATGAAATTTTAGCAAACCACACTCGGGAACACATAAAAAAGATAATACACCACGATCAAGTGGGTTTCATCCCAGGGATACAAGGTTACCTCAACATATGCAAACTGATAAATGTGATTCATCACTTAAACAGAATTAAGGACAAAAACCACATGATGATCTCAATAGATGAAGAAAAGGCCTTTCATTAAACTCCTACAACCACTCTTATTTTAAAAAACACTGGAGAAGCCAGAGATTGAAGGTACTTATCTCAACATTATAAAGGCCATTTATGACAAACCCAAAGCCAATATCATACTAAAGAAAAACTAAAAACATTTCCACTGAATTCAGAAACAAGGCAAGGCTGTCCACTCTCATCTATCCAACAGTCCTGGAAACATTAGCCAGAGCAATCAGGAAAGAAAAGGAAATCAAAGGGATACAAAAGGAAAAAGAAAGTCAAACTATCTGTTTGCTGATGATATGATCCTATATCTAGAAGATTAAAAGAAAAAAAAATCCGCCAGAAGACTTCTAGAGCTTATAAATGAATTTAGCAAAGTAGCAGGTCAATAGCTTTCCTATATTCCAACAATGATTCAGCCAAGGAAGAAATCAGGACAACCATCCCATTCATAATAACCATTTAAAAAAAACTGGGAATTAATCTAACCAAGGAAGTAAAAAAAGCTCTACAATAAAAATTATAGAACACTGAAAAAATAAATTGAAGAAGATGGAGAGACATCCCATATTCTTGGATAGACAGAATTAATAGCCAAAATGGCCATACTACCAAAAGCACCATATAAATCCAATGCAATCCCCATCAAAATGTCAATGACATTCTTCACAGAACTAGGAAAAAAAAAAACAATTTTTAAGTTCATTTGGAAGAATAAGAGACCTAGAATAGCCAAAGCAATGCTAAGCAAGAAAGCAAAGCTGGAGGCATCACAATACCTGATCTGAAATTATAGTAAGAGCTGTAGTAAACAAAGACAGCAAACAGCATGGAAGTGGTACCAAAACAGACATGAAGACCAATGGAACAGAACAGAAAACACAGACACAAATCCACAAACCTATAACTATGAGATCTGACAAAGGTGCCAAAAATATATTTTGAAGAAAAAATGGCTTTTTCAAGAAATGGTGCTGGGAGAACTGGACAGCTACATGTAGAAAAATGAAATTAGATCCTTATTTTTCACCCTGCACAAAACAAATCTAAATGGATCAGACTTAGCAATTAGAGGAGAAACCCTAGAAGAAAACATATCAACACTCCATCGCATAAGAGCTGGCACTGTAACAAGATTCCCATAGCACAAGAAATAAAACAAAGAATCAATGAGTGGTACACCATTAAACTGAAAAGCTTCTGCGCAGCTAAGGAAATGACTAAGACTATAAAAAGAAAGCCTATGAAGAAAATCTTGGCCAGCCACCTCTCTGATAGGCGACCAATAGCTGGAATATACAAAGAACTCAAAAAACTTAACACCAAAAAAATAAATAACCCAATCAATAAATGGGCAAAAGAACTAAACAGAAACTTCTCAACAGAAAAAACAAAAAAGGCCAATAAATATCTGAAAAAAAGTTCAATATCTCTAGCAACAGGGAAATGCAAATTAAAATTACATTAAGATTTCATCTCACTCCATCAGAATGGCAAAGGTCAAGAAAATGAACAATAAATGCAGGCAAGGTTGTAGGGAGAAAGGAACACTTGTACATTGTTGGTGAGACTGGAGACTAGTACAATCACTCTGGAAAGCAGTATGGAGATTCCTCAAAAAACAAGGAACCATGCTCACTTCAGCAGTATATATACTAAAACTGGAACAATACAGAGAAGATTAGCATGGCCCTTGCACAAACATGACATGTGAATGCGTGAAGCATTCCATATTTTTTTTATCAATACAACAGGGAATACTCAACTCCCATTACAAGCCTAATTATACACAGGCAGAGAAATTCAGAAATGTCAACAATTATCATTCATGTATATGTTCATTTCAAACTATAATATAGTGGGATTACAGAGTTTGGGGAATGGATGAAGGGGTATACATCCTGGTCTAGGATCGGCCTTAACTTACTATCTCATTATGTCAATATCCATGTATGCATGACATGTAACAACAATTCCCTCCAATACGTAAGACTATGTCAAACAAACAAACAAAAAAAAGTAGGGGCAATGGAACCACCATAGACCCAGCTATCCCACTCCTGGGTACTTTCCCAAAAGATCTAAAACTGGCATACTATAATGACACAGCCACATCAACATTTATAGCAGCACAACTCAGAATAACTAAATTATGGAATCAACCCAGATGCCCACCATTAGATGAATGGATTAAGAAATAGTGACATAGATATAAATTATATATACATACAATGGAGTTCTACTCAGCTATTAAAAAGAATGAAATTATGGCAATTGCTGGTAAACAGATGGAAATGAATAATATCATGCTAAGGAAATTGGCCAGACTTGGAAAAGTCAAAGGTTGAATGGTTTATCTCACATGTGGAAGCTACAGTAATACAAAGGAAAGGGGAAGGTAAGGATAAGTTTACATGAAGAACCATTGGAAACAAATTAATATGCTAACGGAAGTCTAGCAGAGTAAAAGAAAGACAACTGAAGAGGGGAGGAAGGATGGAAGGGGGAATAAAGAAAGTATATTTTGCACCTCTTAAGAA
Organism: Aplodontia rufa; assembly: GCA_004027875.1. Lineage (NCBI taxonomy): Eukaryota > Metazoa > Chordata > Mammalia > Rodentia > Aplodontiidae > Aplodontia > Aplodontia rufa. The sequence continues at coordinate 20,346 of PVKS010001099.1, read as the reverse complement.
ACTAAGTAATTCCCACACAATCAATTAAAACAAAATTCAAAGGGAGATAAGTAGATAAACAGGACCAGGGAAAGGAAGAGCTGAGGGAGGGGAGAAGGGCTGGGGAGGGATATTGGCCAAATTCTGTTGTTATATTGTGTACATGTATGAATATGAAACAACAGATCCCATCATTATGTACAACTATAACACACCAATAAAAAATGTGGAAAGAGGAAAAACAACAACTGATAAGGGAAGCAAACCAGTTTAAAAAAAAAAAAAATAGGGGGCTGGAGTGTTGGTTCAGCAGTTGCTGAATGCAAGGATGCAAGTTTGAACCCCAGTACCACATACACATGTTGTAGTTGTGTTGAAGCAATGAAACCCACATGAAAAAACTAAATAAAATTGATTCTCTCTCTTTAAAAAATAAAAAATTTAAAAAACCCAAAACGTATAGGGGGCGGGAGTGGTGGCTCAGCAGTTGCAGCACTTGCCTGGCATGCACAAGGATGCGAATTCGAACCCCAGCACCACATACGCAGTGAAGTGTTGGAGCAATGAAAGCCACATGAAAAACTAGATAATTCTCTCTCTCCCTAAAAAACAAAAAGTCACATAGTATATTATTCCATTTATGAAAATTGCTAGAAAATGCACAGTAATCTATAGTTACAGAAAGCAATCAGTGGTTGCCTGGAGATTGTGAGGGCCAGGGAGTGTCAGGAGAGAGGGAGGATTACAGAGCAGTATAGGAAACATTCAAAAGTGACTGATATGTTCACCATCTTGACTGTGGTGATGGTTTGAGGTGTATAAATCTGTCAAAATTTATTAAACTACATTTAAAAAAAAATTTCTCCTCTGAAACCACACAAACAAAGAGAGTAGAGTGAAATAGTGCTGAAAGAGAAACATCACCATCCAAGAATTCTGCACCTTAGGAAACTGTCAAATAATGACTGGATAAATAAATTTCAGCTCGTAGCACAGTAGCAGTATCAGCTACCTATCCATAATCCCCAGCCCCTTGGAAGCTACGCATGTTTTCCCACAGGAACCTATACAAAGTGTGGGGAAGTCAGGGTGGGCAAAAAAGAACCCTGTTCTCCAAATATAAGGGAGGATAGGAAGACAGATTTTCTTTAATATATTAAAGCAACCCAATTTTTTTTTTTTAAACTACTTTGTGCAACCTCATCACTAATGACTCTTGCCTGGTTATATTCAGGAAAAATTACTTTGTGATTAATTCAATACTGTTAAACAGTATTCTAGTGTTCTTCACATCCACACACATTTATTCTGGCTAAATTTCACCACTTCTAAATGGCCAATGATATTTCCTATTAATACTTCTGGATTTTGGCTCATCACCCGAAATCATTCTCAATACACTTCAATTTTGCAAAATTACTCAACATGCCTTCATTGCCCTCACACAAGCATTAATACCCTGAAACCTGCCCTTGAAAATCTCCATCCAAAATACCATCCATGCTTTCATCGGCCTCCTAAAAATATAGCTACTAAATTAGTTAAAATCCTCCCTGCCTGGACAATCATTAAGTTGACATTTCTCCACATCATCCTTGGATATGTTAGACTTCTTCATATTTACATCTATGAAGTACCCTGATCTACAAATTCCATAAGCTTATCAAAGAAAGAAGCAGTGAAACATGGGGAGGGGGAGTGTGGGCGGTTAGTCTGTAATGACTTATTTTTCCTAGAAACTCATTCTGACTTACAGCAATCACTGCTTGTCTCAAAGTTCCATCAAAAGGAGCAGAACACTCTTATTCGAGAAACACAATTGGACTCTAATTTAACTATAAGGACAAAAACTGGAGTCTCAGATGCTCAGGTAATTGAAATGGGAATATTATTATAGTCCCTCGTGTAATAATACAAATGCAATATTTATTGTGAACATATATAATACTTTCAGTTGATACCACTTTGGTGTGCAAAGATAAATTTCAGTTTTACTTTTGGTTATCTAAATTTCTTTGTTGGATTTCTTGTATATTTAAATAAATCTCAGACTATTAAGCAGAAATATTTTTAATTTCAACATTCTTAATAAAACACAGTAGATCTGGTGGAATATTAACTGCTAGGCAGATCACATGTGAAGTCATGCAGGCATTATTTCAAATCAGTGTTTCAGAGGTAGAAGAGACCCAGTATTAATAAAACAACTGCCTCCTGTAATAGATGAGAATACTGAGGTTCTCAGGGATCTAGAGCTAGAGTGACTTAGCCAAGGTCTTAAAATTCACTTCTGGCAGTATTCTGCTACTACTGATAATGTTTCACAAAACTATGTCCAAAAAAGTAATGAGAACAAATCAAATGCTTTCTTACCAGCTGGACCTCGCCAAATGCACCTCTTCCAATAACTTTTACAACATCATAATCTTCTGCTTTCATCTGTAGACCTCTGATTTTTTTCACAATTTTCTCATCTACAATAAAAAAAGAATCACCACATTTAAAGTATCAATCATTATATTCATTAGCAATATTTTAAAATAATCACATTTGTAAACAAATTTTTATTTCAAGAAAATGAACTTTGTTTTCAGCTAAACCTATAGGTATTAAAATACTTCAGTTAAAAAAAATCTAAAATGTGTATTATGCATCCATACATCAAAGAACCAAAACTCTATGGTTTGTTAACACACATATATGAACACTATCAACTGCCAAATAACATTTGAGGCTATAAAACTATTCTGTTTCTAACTGTTTCTTGGAAGTTCGAAGTCAGATGACACAGTAAGGACCCAAGCAAGCTATTCTGTTTCTGTTTCTTGGAAGTTCGAAGTCAGATGACACAGTAAGGACCCAAGCAATCCTGGTGTGCATCATAAATCACAGCAGAAAGTTGCCACACAATTACTTGCATGGCAGGTCTTAGACAATCAGGTGATGAAAATAGCAATTATAGTTCCTCACTTAATAATGTAAATGTAATTTTTACTGTCAACATAATACTTCCAGTTGGAACCACTTGGCCTACCAAGATAAATTTCAGATTTACTTTCAGTTATTAAAATTTCTTTATTGGATTTCCCATATATTTCTATAAATCTCAGTTCATTAAGCAGAACTGTTTTTAATGTCAACATTAATTTTAAATTTTCAGATCATTTTGTTGAATTATGATAGTCTAGTTCATTAAAATGTAGTAATCATACTGCATATACAATAACTATGGTCCAGATTGTTTAATTAGGGAAACACCCCCAATCTCTGACAATTTCAAACTAGAGTTTACTATAGTGATATTAAAGTATTAATCAATTTGAGAAATTTCTTATTCTAAGAATTCAGTTTTATTTACCTCTTCCTTATAACATCAATACTGGCAAATATTGAGAATTATGACATATATGGAAATAACTGTTATTATATTATTTTTCCTTAACCAGTCTAAAGTGTTCACATTTATAGAAACATAAAACTTATTAAGCCTTCTGTGTGATTTAAATCAAAATCTTATTAAAGTTGTCAAAATTAAAACTTCTCATGGAACTCCTATAAATAACTTATCCTACAATAGCTAAATAGTCTGACACATGAAATTTTGAACTTCATCTACTTTACATATTGCAATTTAGTTCTGCAGTTCTGCTTTGAAAACAAGTATTAGTTTTTAAATAGAACAAACAGTAAACTAAGAAAAAACAGGTTTAATAATGAGTTAACAGATTAGCTAGGTTAATAAATTTATGGACTAAAACATTAAATAAATCCCATCAAAAGTACAGATATGTAATCAAATATGAAGTTTAAACACTTACATCTATTTAAGAAATTATCTATATTCTTATTTTTCCTCAAAGCAGGAAAATCCAAATCAAGGACCAAGGAATTTAAGCCATCCTGTTAAAAAAATAAAAAGAGTAAAAGGACAATTCTTATCGTTTCCGAGCACTGAAAAAATCTCTAAATTCCGTTGTCCTCAACGAATAACTGGCAGCCCAGTTTGATATGATATTGCCCAGGTGCTCAGCAGCCAACCTTTATCTGGTTTCCTAAGCCCTGCTGGGGTATCAGGGTTGGGGGTTTGGGGGCAGTGCAGTAGCAAGGCTCCTGCCAGCAGGCACAAGGCTTGCATTGGACCCTCAAACACAGCAGGGAATGAGGGAGTTGCAAGAAAAAGAAAAACAATTACATCAAGTCTTCACTCAATTAAAAAGCATCAATTTGGGGCCTCCTACAAACTAGGAATAGAAAACCCCAAAATAAATAAAGATAGTATACTTATCTTTGGGGAGCTCAGCCTCAAAATTAATTTCTCCTAAACAAAGGACAAAAGGATGATATGCTGTCTGAATTTCTCTGAATTTTCTAGACATTTTACAGTGAGCATGCATTGAATTTACAATCAAAATAGAAAATGTACATATGTGTAACTTTGTAGAGTTGAAAAAAAAGAAAAAGTCCCAAGCTACCTGTTAGGTCAATTCCAAGTGGCTGGGGGCAGGGCATCAGGCAGCCACCAGCAGGAAAAGACCAATCAATCAGAGGCTGGCAGACAAACCCCAATGGCATCGCGCAAAGGCCAGATGATTGATGGAGTCACCAGCCAATCGCCAAAGGACAAGGCCCCCAAACTTCCTCTGCCCACCCCAGAGGAAGTCGCTGCCCAGCCTCCTTGCCACTTCCCCTGCCGGCCCTCACCTGGCAGTGCAGGTGAATCTGGCCCTAGAGCCGCTGATCCCCTCTCCCCCCAAAAAATCCGGGCCTGAACATTTGGGGCCCAACACCTGTTTTTCCTGTTTTTTAAACTACCCAATGGATGTGCTTACGGATGTGCTTTTTCTTTTATTCTTAAAGAAATGGAGAGAGTAAGACAGGATTTTAGGTTTTCATCTGGCCTTTGTTTTTCTAACACTTAGTTGCACATACGGTGCTGGGGTTCAAAGCCAAGCCCTTGTGCGTACCAGGCAAGTGTCCAATGTCTGAGCCACCTGTCTGGACACTGCTCAAGCCCCCAAGGTAACAGTATTTCTAAAACACTACTGCAAACCTTCTCTTATCCCCAAGTAACTCTGGCAAGGGCAGGAGGAAACACCCTAGAGATGAAACACACTAAGGCGCAGAGAAATTAAGTGACTGATTTGCCCAAGGTCACACCAAAGGAAACTGCAGCAATACAATACTAACAACCTAAATCTTAGAGGGCTACTCCATAAATGGTCTCATGGCTCAATGGGTAGGTTGGCACCTTGCTCAGGGGGACAATGGGAGCTTCAAGGGACAGAGGAGGTAGCTGGAGGACTGCAGAAGACAAAACAGCAAAAACAGACCCTTCGGGGATGGGACAGGAGGAACGCGAGGGCTATTACCCTTAAAGTTCAAAAAGATAATCCGAGATTTCAATTTACTAATCTAGAAGAATTCCACACTGCTTATTAGAAGTTATATATTATTTTCATTCACTAAAATATGCAACACTTTATGAAAATATTATCTAATACTGTATTAACATTTTAATCAAAATAATTTATATTCTAATATCTCATGCAGACACATAGAATAATCTTTATTTTCCTGAAATGAGAAAAATACACTTAAAAAATATTTCCAGTCAAGTTAGCACTTTTTTCTTTTCTCCCCCCCCCAAAAAAAGGAGGGGAATATTGGCTTATGCCCCTTCTTTTTTTCTGTTTTTTTTAGGAGAAAGAGTGTGAGAGTGTGTATTTTTTTTTCATCTGACTTTTGTTTTTCTTCCACGTAGCTGTGTATGAGGTGCCAAGCATTGAGCACATGGCCAGGCAAGTAAGTGCTCTACCGATGAGCCACCTTTCCAGCCCTTTCCAGCCCCCAAGTTAGGACTATTAAATTCACACTTTGAGAGGTAACCTTTCTCCTAGTGCTAGACAATTCCTCACTTCTGAAGACATTTGAATGACTTCTCAAGGATTCTGGCATTTGAGCACAGAAGGCTATTTTTAAGTGCCAAAATATCAACTTTGGGAGGGGGTTTCTGCCACTGAGCTATATCCCCAGCTCTTTTTATTTTAAGACCACAGTCTCACTAAATTGCTTAGGACCTAGCTTAGTTGCTAAGGCTGGCCTTGAACTTGAGATCCTCCTGCCTCAGCCTCCCAAGCCACTGGGATTACAGGGATACCACCACGTCCACCTCAACATATCTTTAATGGTATATTTTAGATGTATCCAGATTATATTCTGTGTTATAGTTTGTTTTTTTAAAATGAGAGAGGGAGAGAGAGAGAGAATCAATTTTATTTATTTTTCATCTGGCCTTTGTTTCTCTAATACTTAGTTGTGTATGTGGCGCTGGGGTTTGAACCTGGGCCCTCATGCTTGCCAGGCAAGAGCTCCAACAATTGAGCCACTGCTCCAGCCCCCTGTATTACAATTTTAAACCAAAGAAAGGCACATACATCCCTCTGTTAACCTCCACAGGAAGAAAAAATTTAAATTAACAAGGCAAAATCTTCTACTGCACGAATATTCCTCAAAGACTTTCTGGAAATGGACTACGAACAACTCATATGTAAATGATAAAAGTTAACTACATTAATATCTTCTCTTACACATAATGAAGACAAAAGAAAACTTTGAAACAACACTTCAGTTTGACAATAAGAGACTAAATTTTTGCTTTCCTCACATCTTCCTCAAATCTCTGAGATGGGATTATGTGAAGATTAAATAACCAAGAAAAATCTGAAAACAGTTAATAAATATTTTCCCATATCTCCCACTAATGTGAAGTCAAAACTTTTTCATCAGCTGGAATATTTAAACAAATTGTTTTTTTTTGTTTGTTTTCGAAACCATTTTTTAAAGATCAAACACTATTTTTTTCATTTTTAAGAACATTTCTTTTTAAATTAAAATGCATTGGTTTTTGTACTTTTTGTGCATTATAGTTGTACATATTGAAGGGATGTTATTACACATTCATTCATACATGCACACAATATAGCAATATATTTTGGCCGAATTCCCTCCATACCACTTCCCCTCACTCCCACCTCCCCTTCTCCCTCTCCCTGATCCCTTTCCTCTACAGATCTCTGTTTGTTTTTACTTTTCTGATTTTTAATGACTGCATGGGTACTACATAGTATCTCAGAGGTACAAAGTACATTACACAATATTTGTAGGTCCCCTGTTCTCTCCCCCTTTTGCCCTCCCTTTCTTTCTCTCCTCTCCCATTCTCTTTCCTTTATTCTACTAGGCTTCCTTTAGTTTGTCAGTTAATTTTTATGTGATAGATCTTTATATAATCTTGTACTTCCCTTACCCTTCCCTTTCACATACGAAAGAAAACATCTGACCTTTGAGCTTCTGGATCAAACACTATTTCAACTGTGTATTATTTATGTAGTATTCACTGCAGTGACAACATGATACATTGATCTGCTAATAATTTACATTAGGATAATAACGTAGGTGATGACACTTACAATTATAAATTTATATATATAATTTCTTTAGAGCAAGAGAGAGAGAGAAATTTAGTTTTTCATGTGTTTTTTGCTGCTCCAATTTGGTTGTGTACGTGCGCTGGGGTTTGAACTTGCGTACTTGCACGTGCCAGGCAAGCGCCATAACCGCTGAGCCACCACTCCAGCTCCATAAATTTATATTTTTACTTGAGGCTTTCTGTTTATGAATTATAACTTTTATTCTACTTAATATCACTTAAGAAGTAAACTCTGCATGCACTGTTTTTAGTACATGCAGCTAACACTGGGTTTCCACAGGTTGGAAGCCTGCAGTTAGAGCCCTTCCTTTGCTAAGCAGTGTCACATAAACCCTAGGCAGCAGATATTTTCAGTGTCTATGATTTCAGCTGTGATTACTTTTTCTAAAAAAAGTGATGCTAAAACTGAGATAAAGAAAATCTTAAAAGAACAAAAATACATTCAAGAAAAAGCCCGTAACTAAAATTTCAAAGCAATAAATACCATTTGCCCCTTTCCAAACTTCCAATAGTACTTAAGTAATAAGACAATACTTAAGTCATGGTCCCACTAAAATAAAACAAAACCATCAGAAAATATTCAAGGATCTGAAAGAAAAATGCCAAGAACTATAAGTCACATGGCTCTACTGGATTTCCAGTCAGACAGCAGCAAGACTAGTGACTGAGAGCTAAGGGGCTACGTGAAATGAGGGACCACAGTCAGACTTGACTGCTGAAAACAGGCAGGGAACCCTTATCTTCTAAGCCTTTGTTATTAAACTGTACAAGTAGGTGGGCCAGACACAGCTTTCAAACACTGAGAACAGTACCCAGCATGTTCAGGTACCGGAGCTCCCCTTGCTCTCTTATTACTGGCTAAGAAATGCAAATTAGTTCTGATCCAGGAACCTGCATATTGCCCAAGTGTGAAAGGTTAGCACCAGAGGAAGGCAGAGAGTAAAGTAACATCCTACTACACTTTAAAAAAAAAAAAAAAAAAGCACAAACCAATACCCAGTTTCTCCCAGTACAACTATTACAGTGAAAAAAGGACACATATGATGGTCTAGTTTTTTAACTTGGCCTGAAAACAGGCAACTTTTATACTTCTGCTGTGATAAAGTACTGGACTTGATTCTTTCACTACACACTGCTTCCACAATTGTTATTAAGTATTCAAATAAAATGCTTCAAAGAGTGGTGAAAAGATAGCTACCAATATGAAATGTCTACATGACGGGGATGCACTCCAAGAAATCTGTTAAGTTCAACGCAAACTGCCCTTTTGGTGGAAATTCCACAGATGTGTGAGTTGTCAGCATGTGGGTAGTGTTTAAAGCTACAAGGCTGGGCAGAATCATGAAAGGTATGGTCTGGGGCGTAGCTTAGTGCTAGAGCACTTGCCTAGCCAGCTCAAGGCCTGGGTTCTGTTTTCTGTTCTGTCCCAGCACGGCAGAAAACAAAAAGTCACCACAGGAGTGAGGACAGATAGAAAAGGAACAAGGGCCACATTCTGGGCAACACTAATGTTAAAATGCTGACAAGAAGGAGGTGCTAAAAAGGAGTAACCAGTAAAGCAGGAGAGGAATCAAGACCATTGTGATATCCTGGAAGCCAGGTGAAGACACGTGGCAAGAGGGAGCAACACAGTCAGCATGCCTGGCACGTCTAGTAAACCCAGCACGGGAACTCAGCAATTCAGAGGCTATCAGTGACTTTTCTAAGAGCTACTGAGATTATAAATTTATTATTTCCAAGTCACTGTCTGCTTAGCACTATGATTTTAATTTGAATGGTGCACTTTGTTTTTAAAAACCTCTTTCATTTAAGATGTTACTACAAGCTCACATTCTTAGACAGTAGTAACACCTAGCATTCAATACCTATAAATTATATATTTTGTACTTTATATTTATCAAAACATGTAACTAAATTGAACAGGTTAATACAGCATTTGTGATGAATAAACAAGAACTTTTCTTGACTATATGCCAAGTACTGTGCAAAGTACTATACATAAAGTAAACATTCGAATCCTTACAAACAGTATGTAAACTAGAAAATATTGTTACACCCACAGCAGTAGGCATAGAAAATAAAGCTTAGAACTTATAAAACTTGCCCAAACCAAGTTTATCCACAACAGAATTGGCATTTTGTGATGCTTTTAAACTTTATGTATTACTGAACTTAAGTTAATAAAGCTATTCCTGTAATAGAATACTAAACAAAATACAGGTTTTAAAGCTGAGGCAACAAACAGTTGGTGAAACTGCGAAAACATATTTCTATGTATCTGATGTACAGATTACATAACCCAGAAATGGAAAACAATGCAGGTTTTCGGATTCCTACTCCCCCAGCACTAGGGACTGAACCCAGTGCACTCCACCACTAAGCTTAGCCCCAGTCTCTTGTTTCTTTTATTTTAAGACAGGCTCTTACTAAGTTGCCTGGGCTCTGCTTGAACTTGCAATTCTCCTTTCTGAGCCTCTGGAGTAGATGGGATCACAGGCACGTGTCATGGCACCAGGCTGGCAAAGTGATTTGTAATATATTTTCTGTTATTACAACTCCAAATCCAAAACTAAAAACAGTACAACTGAACAAATCCATTATTAGCAAATAAAATCCAGGTTGAGCATTTCTTATCTGAAATTCATGGGACCAGAGGAGTGCTGCATTTTAAATTTTGTAATATTTAATATATATAATGAAGTATCTTGGGGATGGAACCCAAGTTTAAACATAAAATTCATTTAAGTGTCATATACATTTTATCCACATAGCTGAAGGTAATTATATGCACTATTTTTAGTGTGCCTGAGGACTGGCTAGAACTCTTTATCAAATGTGGTCAGGTGTAGAATTTTCCACTTGTGCCATCATGTTGGTGTTAAAAAAATTTTTGGATTTTCAGATTAGGGATGTTCAACCTAATCTTCAACTATCACTTGAATGCTCACATACTAAGTGCTGAATTTAGTATGTACTCTACATTATTTTAAAATAGTGTATTCTCTAGTTCACTTGAAAAAAATCTGTTACATTAACTAGCCTGCTATTATCTCTATCAGTTGAATAAAAGCTTTAATGTATATTTTATAATACTATATCACTGTCAGTCAGATTAAAAGACTAAATTTATCACATCTGTAACAAAAAAGAAAACAAGTTTTATTAACAAAAGATGATCTTTACTTGAAGAAAAAAAAAGTTACCAAGAACATAATTAAAAGAATACTGGGTCAAAGTGTCATATATTTTCCATCACACAATTATAAACCTGAGAAGCTTATTTAATGAACCGTAAGAACAGTCTTCCTGCTTACTTGTATAAATCTTTAGCTACCCTACAGCTATGGGAAAATCAGTTCCTAAAACTCCCTATTCCCACCTACTCAGTAGACTAAGGCAGGAGAATCTCAAGTTCAAGGGCAGCGTGGGTGACTTACTGAGACCCTGTCTCATAGGGAGGAGACTCCCTATTGCCTTAAAAGCAATATGCATAGTACCTTAATAAAGTAATAGGTAATAGAGGAATATTCACAATTAGAACTAATGTAAAGGAAAAGAGTATCAAAACCTTCTTAAAACCTAAACTCTGAATTGTGGGGGAAGAGCAAAGACACTGAGCAATGAACACTTCCAAATGCTCATTTGCCTTTCTAAAACCTCTGTGTACTTTAGTTCATTCTTCTACACAGAACATTCTTCCTCTTCCTCCTCCTTTGCTTGGCTAATTATTTCTTATTTTTAACATAGCCATTAGAAAGCTGTCTCAATTCTCTCCACCTTAGATTCCTTCTCTCAGTTGCCTCGGAAAATTTTCATTTTTGTAACACTGTATTTAGCAAGTGCATGTCAGCCATAAAAAAATGAATGTAAACATGAATACATAAACACAGAGACATGTCCTATCAGAAATAATAAAGTAAAAGAAGTCTAGTAACTGAGACACCTGGGTTATAGCATCTTGGTTAGGCCACTCACCTGGCTGTGTGGCCTAGGCAGGTAACTTCATCTGATTTCTGGCATCCTCATTTGCAAAACAGAGGTAACAGTGTACAAATTCATTCTGGTGAAGAGTTCTCCTGACTATCTAGTTAGGCAAGGGGTAGAGTAGGATGAAGCAGGTGAAGGGAGCTCTGGTGGCACTTTTCTGGGATAAAAGAGGTGGTACAGGAATGGTATGGGGGCCTTTCCTGGAGCCTTGGGCTCTAACATGGCTCGGCATGGCAAGACAGGACCAGCATTACACTTCTTCCTTTTTAATTCACATGACAGTACGGTTCAGCACAGTGCCCTGCTGATTCTGCTTTATTTAAAAACTTGATATTTTGTTCATCATAGATTTTTACATTAATTTTAATATTGCATTAAAATATTTCCTCAATTACTGCACTGCTTCCTTGGCACCTCCTTAAATTTTGTGCCCAGTGCCTCATTGGCTTTACCCTAGCCCCAGCTCTGGTCCTGAAAGAACTGGCCCCTACAATGCTATAGTCATTAAATTGAGCATATTTTAGTTTTAAAGAAGGTGCAAAGAACAACATTCTTGATTTAATCGAAGTTACAGACTGAGGGCTGGAGCAGTGGCTCAGTGGTTGGAGCACTTGCCTGGCATGTGCATGGACCTGGGTTCGAACCCCAGCATCACATACACAATTAAGTGTTGGAAAAACAATATCTAGATTTGAGAAAGAAAAAAAGTTTTAAAAGGAGAATTAGAAGAATTAAATGTAAGTTAGTTACGGTCCTAATGGTGACAGTGCTACTATAATGATGGTAAAAAGCAGTTGTTGTTTACACGAAGTGCCTGGTATCAGAACCATGCCAGAACCTTTACATAAAACCACCTCATTTAATTTTCCTAGCAGACTGTGGAAGTAGCTGTTATCATCATCAGTTTTTAATTGTGGAAATTAGGCTTGGAAAACTTAAAACAATTTTCCAGAACTCTACAGCTAAAAAGGAGCAGGGTCAGGCTTCAAGTATTCACTGGTACTTTTAGCATTTTAATTAAGTTCTAAATTTTTTTCTTCTAAAAAGTTAAGTCCATGGGAAGATATCAAAGTACTATTCACAATATAGTATACGTAGACATACATGAATTAAGATCAATTTGTCTTTATATTACTAGATGTCTTTGGTTTATAAATCAACAATTATACCTTTTCCTGTATATACAAAATTCCTACCCAATGAATGTATACTGATTTACGTTAAATTACAATAAAACTGAAAATCAGCAATTTAAGGAACTTCCCATTGTAAAATATCAGAAAAATTAATATATCATCTGTCTGGATCCTATTCTTAACATAGGACTGGTATTCAACTGAGAAACTGTTGGCCAGGTAAAATTAGAATTGCTATCCTAATAGTAATTATAAATGAATCTTTAAAAAGTATTTTTGTTTGTAATTACAAAATTAAGTATCACACATAGACTTTGGGGTAAAAAAAAAAAGCTCATTTAAAAAATCAGAAACCTACATACACCTACAAAAAGTCCTGATGATTTTATTAGTTTTCCTACTTTGCATTCATTTATAATATACAAAAAACAAGTTAATAAAATTATACAGTCTCAATATTTTTAGTTACAATAATACTACTATAATTTGGCAGCATCTTTCTCTTAAGTCAAAAGGTTCAATGCGGTACTCTAGGTACACTGGTAGCAGGGACTGTATAGAGTACATGACCATCACAGGATGACTCCAGGCAGGACTATACTACCCCACAGCAGAAAAACTTACTCTTTATGAACATATTGGGGCAGGGGGCGAGGGGCACAAAAAGGTTTTCTGCAAAAATCTCTCTAGTAACTAAGAATGTTGGAGTTGATAAAGACCAACTAAATGTGAAGCAATACAAGTCCGCTGGATCTTTGTGGAGGGGCACATGGGGGAGGCAGCAGGCAGAGGCAGGCCTCTTTGGCAGCAGGAGCATTGCTACTCCAGCATTATTGTTTTTTTAATTTTTAAAAAGATAAAGCAAACGGATAAACAAACTTTATTGACTTAGCTTTACTGACTATAAGGTAAAACGATTTGGTCACATTCACACTAATGACAATGAACAGTCCTCCAAACCTTCATTTCTAGTTAATTGTTTAATTACTTAAATCAACAAAACATTCTTCATTTCTTACTAAGTCTGTCCATGTGGTTTCCACCTCCAAGAACCTAAATATAGAAAATCGGTGCTCCACAGTTGTGGAATTAACCACTTTGAAATTAATACTTAATTTAAGAGATTTGAATTTAAGAGAGTTGAAAGATATTTTAGACTAGATTTTAACATCTAAACTAATTAGCACATTTATATACTAACTGATGGAACCAAAAGCAGTGTCATAACTTCATGGTTCACAAAGAAAATGATTTCGCTTTGGTTTTTTTTTTTTTTTTTTTTTGAGAGAGACAGAGAGAGAGATTCAATTTTATTTTAGTTTTCCATGTGGCTTTCATTGCTTCGACACTTCATTGTGTATGTGGTGCTGGGGTTTGAACCCACGGCCTCATGCGGGCCAGGCAAGCGCCATAACCGCTGAGCTACTGCTTCAGTCCTGATTTTGCTCCTTTAAATCTCATTTTCAACATTTATATAATACAATATTTAATCGCAGGGCTAGCATGACAAATAGTCTAGTAGTATTTCTGAAGCCTATTGAAACAATGGTTTTGTTACAAATGTACTTTTATTTAACCAATTTAAATAACTCTTTCATTCCAAAGTAATTTGCAATCTTAATTCAATTTGATAGCTTGAAAACAAATTTTTTTAAAAAGAGAAAAAGGGAGAGAAGGAAAGAGAAAAAGAGAACCAACCCTATTCATTTTTTCACATGACCTTTGTTTCTCTGACACAGTTGTGCATGTGGTACTAGGACTTGAACCTCGGTCCTTGCCCATGCCAGGCAAGCACTCCAACCACCTGGTCACCACTCCAGCCCCTTAAAATTTTATTTCAGCCAATTAAAATCTAAGAGATTATATATAATACATAAAACAACATTACTTATCATAAAAAGAAACCTAAAACAACCTAAAATCTGAAATAGAAAAACTAAATTTTACCAATGCTTGTTACAGCTGTATTAACTAAACATTTAAAAATGATGGTTATGAAGACTATGTAGGAAGTAATTTTAAAAATTGATATGTTAAAAGTGCAGAATAAAAATTATACTTAAGGAAAATATGCTTATAATGAAATTTTAATGTAAATGCAGAAAAATGAATCTAGTATTGTGACAATATGATGGAATAACATGGCTTTCTTTTTCCCTTAATTCTACTATTTTTATGGTATAATTTTGTAATTCAGAAAAAGTATTAAGTCTAAGTGAACAAGACCTAAAGTATTATGGAACACAGCCTTGATCAATTTAGACTTTTTTTTTTTTTAAGAGAGAAAGGGACAGTGAGTAAGAGAGAAAGAATCAACTTTAGTTTTTCACCTGGTTTTTGTTGCTCCAACATTTAGTTGTATATGTGATGCTGGGGTTTGAACCCAGGTTCCTGCACGTGACAGACAAGCGCCGTAACTATTGAGCCACCACTCCAGCCCCAATTTAGACTTTTGGAAAAATTACAAATTTATTATCTACAGTTCTCCATCTCTGTTGCAACGTATCTTACCTTAACCTCCTCCAATACATTTCACTGTTTTTTGCCTCCTACTTTCTTGTATGCTTTCTTGCGCACCCCTCTGGAATTCAATAAAACCTGTAACTTGAATTGGGATCTTTACAAGTATTAATAGATTAATTTGAGAAGTGAACTTTTCTTCACCCAAGAACAAGGCAGATCTCTCCATCAATTTAAATTTTCTGCTTCCTTCAGCACACTATTATTAATAGTCTAAATACTTCTTGTTAAGTCTATGGCTTACTTTACTTTCTTGTGGCTATTACAGTACATTGGGTTCATCATGTGAAAAACTTCCAAGTTCCCAACAAAAATGCTTGAGGTCTACCATTTCTTACTAATTTATGAAATTCAAACATCGGTGATTAAGAGAAAATATGATTTCCTTACATTCTATTAAAAACTTGTATATAAAATTCATGAAAAATTTAAGTAGGGGTGGTAAATAGGTCAGAAGAAAGGGTATTCTGGAGTAGAGGTGATGTTCTGTCTCTTGACCTCCGTGCTCATTACATGGGTGGTAAAATTGTAAAAATTTATCAAGATGTAGGGCTAGGAATGTAGCTCAGTGGCAGAGCACTTGCTAATAAGCATGCACAAGGCCCCACATTCCACCTCTAGCGCAAGCGCACCCAGACACACTTTATCCATAAAGAATGTCTGGGATGCGCTGGATAACAACGAATTGACTGACAAGATAAAAACACCAAAGAGAAGATGAACAGGAAAGTAAACCTGTATGCCTCATTGTGCTTCAGTATCTTCAAATGCTTTTATCTTATGAACTGTGTCCTTAATCTGAGAAGTAAGGGATAAAAATGAGTAAGCAACTCATCCTTGAGTTTGCTATATTTCAATGAAGTTTTTCTTTCTTTCTTTCTTCTTTTTGAGAAGGACAGTGAGAGAGAGAGAGAGACAGAATCAACTTTTATTTAGTTTTTCACATGGCTTTCGTTGCTCCAATTAGTTGTGTACATGGTGCTGGGGTTTGAACCCATGTACTAGCGCTGCCAGGCAAGCGCCCGAGCCACCACTCTAGCCCCTCCTTTTTTTCCTTAAAGAAAGAATAACAGTGACAGAGAGAGAGAATCAATTTTATTTTAGTTTTTCATGTGGTTTGGTTGCTCCAACACTTTGTTGTGTACGTGGTGCTGGTGAACCCAGGTCCTTGCACATGGCAGGCAAACGCTATAACCACCGAGTCACAGCTCCAGTCCAAGTTTTTCTTTTTTAAATTGGGAGGGGGGAGAATATGAATTTTATTATTTCTTCATCTAGTTTTTGTTTCTCCAACATGTAGTTGTGTATATGGTGCTAGGGTTTGAATCCAGGTCCTCTAGCATGTCAGGCAAACACTTTAACCACTGAGGGGACCCCGCTCCAGCTGCATGAAGTTTTTGGTTGGTTGTTTTAAAAGAGAATTAACCTCCAAGCACTTCGTTTTTGAAGTGCTGGGAGGGCAGAGGTAGAGTGGCCTCATACACCCTCTACATTGGATCCCATCTTCCAGGTAACATTGTTTCTTACAACTCCTAATAATATCTCAGCAACTGTGAATAAGAAGTGCACAGTTGCCCTGCCAGGGAATCTACAATGGAATTAAAGGAATTTCAAACACAAAATTCTTATTATTAAAATCTGATATATCACTATAGTTATTATTAACCTTTTTTTTTTTTGTAAAGAGAGAAAGAATGAGAGAATCAACTTTATTTTTTCATCTGTGGTGCTGAGGTTTGAACCCAGGACCTTCCACATACCAAGCAAGCACTCCAACTGCCACACCACAGCTCAAGCCCTTATTATTCACATTTTTTAAAATTACAATGATTAAAATTTTTCATTCTCTGTCCCACATAAAAAGTCACTGGAAATATTCCATCACAACATTACACCTAAAGATATAATACTCAATTTTCCTGTCAAGTAGTAAATGTAAACAATGAACATATTAAGCACATCTAAGAACTTTTACAAACCAAGTTCACATGAAAATCAGAGGGCAAAAATGTGTACCCACAGATCAGTGGGAAACTAACATTTATTAAACACCTACATTTAATTCTCATTAAAAACCCCACAGGAACAGGAAAGCTGGGAATGGAGAAGCAGCAGAAGGTGTAGTGAGCAGTACTTCAGCTGAAGGCAGAGTTGTGCACGTTTGTTTTAAAGTACATGTAATCATGTGGATGAAGTGGTCTACCTGATTTCAATGAAAAAGTAAAAATATTCTTCTGTAAAGAGACTAACAGAGCATGGTACCCCTCATCTTTACGCAGCAGACAACAGTTCTTTTCTACATATCTCAGGGATTTTTTAAAAACACTCCAAAAACTAGGGGAAAAAACTTAAAGTCTTTTAAAATACCTGTCCCATCTTTTATCCACTACGTGTGCACTTCCCTAGAAATAAAAAATGATGAGCAAGGGCTGGCACGGTGGTTACTATGCTTGCCAGGCATGTGTGAGGATGCGGGTTTCAACCCCAGCACCATGTACACAACTAAGTGTCGAAGCCATGAAAGCCACGTAGAAAATGAAATAAACTGACTCTCTTTCTCTCCCCTATTTAAAAAAAAGATAAGCAAGACTTAGAAAGGCAATCTAATTCACAATTATTTGGTATTTTATATTTTGGTAATCCATAAATTTTTATTTGGCCAAGAAAATGTCCCCATGTGAACACTAACAATATCTGCAAGTATAGTTTCCACAGGCTGACCAACTATCATTTCACCCATGAGTCCTCTGCGTATTACTCCTTCATTTCTGGTAACTACTACCTTGCGTAGGAATAATAATTCCTTATCAACCGATTTAGTTGCATATGAGCAACTCTGGTTTAAAAGAAGAAACAGTGGTGGTGCACGCCTGTGATCCTAGTGAGGCTGAGGAAGAAGGATCTCAAGTTCAAAGCCAGCCTCGCAAGTTGGTGAGGCCCTGAGCAAACTAGAGAAACCATTATCTCAAAATAATATATAAAAAGGGTTGGGGATGTGTCTCAGTGGTTAAGTACTCCTGGTTCAATCTGTAATGCCAAAAAAAAAAAAAAAAGAAGAAGAAGAAGAAAAAGAAAGAAATATCAATTAAGCAACACACTGAACCCAAACTGCCCTTAAATGGAATTCACAAATAGCCATAAATTTGTCCATACTCAAAAAGAAACGGGAATAAAACATACACAAAAATTTTATTCTTCAAACCATCTTCAAGGTTTGACAACTCTTTCCATAAAATAGCACACTGTGACCCAATAGTTTATTTTCAAGTATCCACCAGATATCCTACATACCCAGGAATTCTCCTAGGTAGATACATGTACACAATTGGAATGTATAAGTTGATCTACTGAGATGCAGCAAGAATATATTGCAAGTTTGTATATTTAACACCTTAAAAGTGAAGGTTTAATATGAGTTTTCAGCAACATCTGATTCTTGCTAGCTTTCAATGAATTGTGACATAGTAACTTTGCGTGTTTCTTACCATGAGCATTCTTAGATATTAACTTCTAAATTTTTTTTCAGGGCTGAGGCTCGAACTTGGGGCCTTGCACATGCTAGGCAAGCGCTCTGCCACTGAGCTAAATCCCCAACCCCCAACCCCACTAAAATTTTTTTTTTTTTATTTCCTACTGAAAAGATTACCTAGCATGGGCTGGAGCTGTGGCTCAGCGTTTACAGCACTTGCCTGGCATGCATGAGGATGTGGGTTCAAACCCCAGCACCACATACACAATGAAGTATTGGAGCAATGAAAGCCACATGAAAAACTGAATAAAACTGATTCTCTCACTGTACCTCTTAAAAAAGATTGCCTAGTAGATTTAAAACATTTCATTTTAGGATGTACACATATGTCAAAGCTTATCAAACTGTAAAATTTTAAATATGCACAATTTATCAAGTCGATTCTCGTAAAGCTGTTTTTAAAATAAATATGAAGTACGTAATCAGATTTAATACCAAAATGCAAGAAATATAATTCCAAAGTGCAAGCAATAGAAGAAAACCAACCAAAAAATGGCACAGTTTATCCTTTACCTATTCCTTTTATTAAACTTTTTATGGACCAAATTATGAGGCTGCTATGGTTAGGATCTGATGAGTCCCCCAAAAGCTCCTGTTAAGGCAGAAACATTCTGACAAAATGTTACATCAGTTGGGAACAGAGGCACACACCTGTAATTCCAGCTGCTCTGGAGGGGAGGCTGAGGCAGGAGGACTGCAAGTTCAAAGCCAGCCTCAGCAATTCTGCAGGGCCCTAAGCAACTTAGCAAAACCCTGTCTCAAAATTAATAAAAAATAAAGGGGATAAAGGAATGGAATGTGGTTTAGTGATTAAGCACCAAAAGATCCTTTAAAAAAATTTGACATCACTGAGAAACTGGTGTTTTAGGAGACTAAAATACACGAAAAACAACATGAAGAAAATGATTGTACATTTTCTTGATGGCAAATACCCTGGGAAGCATACAGAAAAGAATTTTAAAAATAATGAGTAACAATTGTGTGGTAAGAAAGGTTTCTTATACAACTAAAAGGAAGTACACACATTTTCTAACCTTATTAGTTTAAATATGTATTGGATGCAATTACAATGAAGAATGTACAATAGATTCACAATAACAATTATTTCTATAATACAATATTTAAGACAAGCCTTTGTAATACTCACCACTGATAGATCTGGTACTTTGAAATACAAAACTGTCTTCGAACTGCACATAAAATACCACACTTGAAATTCAAGCACTGTACAAACTTTAACAACCAAGAAATTAAATCCTAAACAACACAAAGTGCCATAATATGTCATCAATACTGTAAAATTTTAAAAATAAGGTTATTAAAAGAGTTAGAATCAGCATATTATAGTGATGTGGTTTCATCGATGATTACAGCAGCTCAATTTACTATAGCTAGATTATGGAACCAACCCAGATGCCCCTCACTCGACGAGTGGATACAAAAACTTTGGTACATATATACAATGGAATACTACTTGGCCATAAGAGAAGACGATATTATGGCTTTTGAAATCAAATGGATGGAGATGGAAAGAATTATGCTAAGTGAAGGGCCGAATGGTTTCTCTCATCTGTGGAAGCTAGAATACATCGGGAAGCAGTATGTTAGACAGCTAAGCTAATAATAACCTCAAATTGTATAATTCTTAATCCAACAGGGAGATGACTCCCTAGGATACTTGGAGGTGTAGGCTGAAGGGGAGAGGGTGG